>JAVHNF010075365.1:0-20190 GCA_034783455.1 Micropsitta finschii
TTTCAAACCACATAAAATCAGTTGTTTCCTCCCTCCCCCAAGAAAAAAAGTGTTCTGTTGCTTAAAAACTGTTTCACAGTTGTATCTAACTTCTGTTTGTTGCAAGAAGCCATTTAACAAGCTTCCACATTCTTTCGCAGTAAGTGAACACCATAGCACCAACTGCAGTTATGCAATCAAGGACAGCATAAAGGATTATTAGTCAGCTTCAATTTTTAAGTTAAGCATTTCACACTTTTTTTTTTTCATTTCTATTTCTTCAAAAGGATCAATAGATTTACACTTTATAGATCATTTTCTCTCCTTTCCCACACAACTAGGAATATGCCTGGTTAAAAGCCAACCTTACTGTAGGTGGACCATGACTCAGTTTTGTTATGTATAAAAATATCCTATATCAATCATTTATCACAGAGATTGCAATTTGTGTGTTATTCAAAGTCATAATTGCTTATCTGAATTATGGCTGAATGCGGACAGGTCCCCAGAGGGACATAGCGTCGTTTAAAATCAAGGTAAAAATTCCACTAAGATACATAGACTTATGTTGTTACAGAGATATTTATGAAGAAAAGAGCAGGAAGTACTGTAGCCTCTAAGTTCAACTTAATATGCTGTACAGCAAAATTCAGACAGCATATAGCACTTTGAAATAACTCTGAGTTAAAGGCATTAATCCAAGAATTAATATCCTCTTGATTTATCTAGCCACTTCATAAATGAATTAAAATATCATTCCACTTGAACATTACTTATTATTAACATTGTCTCTTCAAACAAATCCCAAAATCTCTGCCTTTTCTCCTCTGTCAAAAAAGTAGCAAGAAGATGGATAAAGATACTATGAACAACCTAAAGATAGTAGTTGTAAATGTTATACTCACGGAGCAGAAGTGAGGTGATTGTGAACACTTCGGCTTTCTTTAAAAAGCATCCTAAAAGAGTGACAAGTGAAGAAACATAAGGTGATTCTACAGGGACAATCAGCATATGACCACCAAATATGCAAATATCCTTGAATTTTCAGAAGAACACTTTGATCATCTGTCCCCAAAGCAGCTAGTAGGTAGTTTGCCTGTACTGGTAACATGATGTAGCTCCACACAGCCATAAATAGAAGAATTTAATAAAAAACAAACCAAAACAAACCAAAAAAGCAACCAAATAACAACCAACCAAAAAAACAAACAAAAAAAAACCCCAAACACCTCACAATCAACAAACAAAAAAATAAAACAACAACAACAAAAAAAAGAATCCCAAACCCCTAAATTCAAGTCTACATTCAAAATACCTCAGTGAATGGCCAAGCAGAAGTCAATGTAATAGAATTTTGAATTCTCTCTCCTCAAATACCAATGAGACATTTTGAATATTAAATTAAGGATTATAACAAACTCTTCACACTACGTAGTCAGACACTGATCACAGTTTGAGTTTTGAGGTTAATCTGCTGTGCTTTGGTGTTATTTTTGTTTCTGTTTTTTTATCTTTGCTTTTTAAAACAGAGGAAAAAAGCCTGAATACAGTAGCCATGCCAGCTTTCAATTTCCTTCAATATTTTACACAGGCCATTGAGTACCATTTCTGTGACTTCAGTTACACTGCACTTACACATACATTTTACTATACAGCCAATGAATGGCAAGAGTTGCTATAACAAATCTCAACAGTTCACATGCTTTTATTTCCTTGTTATCAACCCCTGAGCTGGTAAGTGCGAAGTGAAAATGATTCTCGATCTGTACCTATCTTTCGGTTTACTACACACATACATAGACAACTAATGAAAACTTGGTCCTCTTCCCTGTTTCCAAGGTAGGCAGACAAGAACAGACAAGATTTTCCTACACCACTGCTATCACACTAACAGTGATCACATCATAAACAGCTGTCTAAACAAGAGCTTTTCACCAATAACACATCCTTAGAGCTGCAATAGTTAACAAAAAATCCATGTATCCAAAATCTCATAATCTGGCAAGAAAACATGGACATCCTCTTGCTACATTTCAGTGCCTTAATTCTCAGATTCCACTTTGTCCCATTTTCTTCACCATACTAACCTCCGAATCTGCATTATGTTGCTCCCCATCAGGAACTAATGAATGGCCATGAAGTACATAATGAAATGAGATGCTCCTTTTGCTACAAGTTCCATGTGCCACTTTCTGTCCTACCCAGAAATTTCTCCAGAATTTTTCTCTCATACCTCCTTCCTGGTGCTTTGTCTGTTCCTTAAAACTTTTTAATTTGGGAATGAAAATCCAAAATTAATCCAGGCCCCAGTAATTTGCAGTATCATCCTTACGGGTTCAAGACAAAAGTGTACTACTACAGGAACAGAAGTTATAGTACAAAGAAAGGATAGTGCGGTATATGCTCCAGACCAAGAACACATTTGGAAGATAACCCCACCACTGCATAAATATATTCAGATTTAAAAGTTGATGAGAGATCAGTATGAGATAGTTTCTCTCTGATCACGATTTCAAGTCAAGCATGCTGCCTGACCTGCACAAAATAAATATGCTCCAAGCATACATGCATGATGACCTCCAATGATTATTAAACTCTTGGAATTAAAGGAAACAGATTTCCTGTTCCTTACACTTCATTTTTGAACATACATGTATTTACGTTGCAAGCTTTTTTCTGACACACATGAAATTAATATGCAACCCAGTTACATAAAAAAATGGGTTACATTACTTGAAAGACTTTGGGATCCTTTAAGACAAAACCATTTCTCTAAATCTATAGATATTAATAAAATAATCTCCTGGGGCAGAGTATAGAAGTTATATACATTGAAAATTCATGACAAAGGTAGCTGTGATACCCATGGACAAATGAACTAGGTGCAGTTTTAAAGTATGGTTGATACATATTCTCATGCTTCTATACTGACCTATGACGAACAGTAAATGCAGTTAACTTTGACAGAGCAAAACATTTTCCTCTAGGCTGAACCCACAAAGTTCTGGTACCACAGACCTACTCCTATTAGTGAGTATTTCTTGTGAAATGCAGTCATTTCACATTTTTAACATTAAAGCCTTAATTTTCCAGCTTACATAGCTCCTTATCACTTGAGACCATGTATAAAGATAAATCCTTCAGCATGATAATCCCTACTCTAACTTCTCAACAACACTGAGCATCCAGTATATGAATAAAATGTACTGTATTATGAGCTACCACTATCGGACTCCCTGAAATGATTGCTTTTTCTCTTTCCATGTGTAACTGTCTACAAACTACAATACATCACTTCCTAAACAGAATGCAGTGAAGTGCCTCTCTATAAATACAGAACAACTTCCATGGTACCAAAACTGCTGAGGCAGCTCCTGGTGTTTATTTGGTTTGTGGGTGGGTAGAGGGTTTTTGTTTGCTTGGAGTTTTTTGTTTTGTTTTGGGGGGAGAGGTCATTTTGAGGTTTTTAGGTTTGATTTTTGTCCTTTTGTGTTGAAATCCCTTTTGTAAGTAGTTTAAAAGCTTATGGAAAGTTTTCAGCATGCTTATCATATGGAAGGGAAAGAACCATATGTTATATGGCTTTCAAACGCAAAGTTTTAACATGCTTCACTTGTATGTACTCTTGGATGACCTCGCGTTATCACTTGACTGTTTTGCCACTATCAGTGATCTCCGTAAATGTTTTTAAGCTAAACTGGGATTCCTCATCTTGTTTACTTCAATAAAATCTTCATATGAGATAACCTCTCACTCATCAGCATATTCATGACACAAAACTAGATCCTTGAACAGAAATAAGTTAGCTGTATGCCAAGAAGTGTGAAGATTCATTTGTTCCTTTCATTACTGTTTTGCAAAGAGCTTATTACAACCTCATTTTCTACACTGACTATTCTAGGGAACAATCAGTACAGTTATCTTTACAGTTTGATACAGATATGACTAATCTATAATCAAGGCAATCTCACTGATTAGTATTAATGTTTCATAGAATAGTTAGGGTTGGAAAGGACCTCAAGATCACCTCACACTAGACCATGTCACCCAAGACTCTCTCCAACCTGGCCTTGAACACTGCCAGGGATGGAACATTTACCACTTCTTTGGACAGCCTGTTCTGATGCCTCACTACCCTAACACTAGACCATGTAACCCAAGACTATGTCCAACCTGGCCTTGAACAATGCCAGGAATGGAGCATTTATTATATATCATTAAGCTTTTACAGTCAAGATTTGATGGGAAATAGTCTTTTGCAGCAGATGTACAGAAGGAAAGAACACCTATATTTGCTTCTCTTCTTCCATTTAGAACTGTTTGAAAACTGTCAAATTTGTATTTCACAATGATTACTACTGTTCTCATTTTTCCTCCTTTGTGTGGTTGTTTCCACCTAAGTCAGTAGGAAGCAAGTATAAGTCTTCATCAAGAAACTGGTGCATTTTTAACTGCAGCATCACAGAGCATCCCAATCGCATACAGGAAATAAAGAGCACAAACCTTAGTGTTTTGTGAACTCTGGTGTTGAAATTCCAGTTTATAATCTTATAATTTATGTCACACTGTGTTATCAGACTGCTCACAAGTTATATAGGCATGGCTGCTTTCTATATCACTATCACTTTCCATACCACAGAAAGAACTTCCCAAGCAGTTACCCCCCTCCTCATACCTCTCTCTCAAACGAAGCATCACACACTGTATTATGAGCTGTCATAAATTCAGTCTCCAGCAGATGACAACAGCAGATAATTCTCCAAAGAAAACACTGGGCTTTTAGCTCTCAGGCTTGCAAACAAGCCTGAATGTTTTTCAGAAGTTCATTTTCTATCTTCTAAATTATTTCAGTTCCACTGACGTATTTTGAAGTTTTAACCAAAATTAATAATATTTCAGTCTAATGTATGACAATAAAGAAGATACAAGAAATATTTAGTACCAAGATTAATAGATACACAAAGCAGGTACCTTACCTTGCCTGCATCCAGCCTTTAGGCCAAAGTGGCTTCACTTCTGTTTCCATAAAGGTTTTGAGGTAATCTTCAGCAGACTGACTTCTATTTGGCTCTAGCTCATAGCATCCCAGCTTGATCTTGACAAGATTACACAACAAAGACCTGCAAAAAGGCACACAATAAGTATACCGAAAGAAACAATACTTTCAAAAGCTCAGCAGAAAAAGGCTGAGAAACAGAAGGACTGATACCATTATACAGCTGCTGTCCATCACCATCTGTAGGAAGAGCTCAGTTCCAATTGCAATTTTTGGAAGCTTGCTACTACAACTGGTATGATTTGTCACTACCACTTTTCCTCCATTTCCAGCAGACCGCATGGCTCACTTTTTGCCATCCTTACTATAATGTACTTGGTTTTACTTTCTTTTCTTTTCTGGCTTCCTCATAGCTGAAACATCTCGTGCTGCTCACAGTGACCTCTATTTCATTTAAGATGGAGAATGTCTAAAAGCAAGTGCAATCCATTTTACACTCAATATTTCAACAAAAGATTCTTCCTGACAGGGATGTTGTCCTTTTACTGTCCTCAAAAATAAAAAAAGTGCACACAGGTAAATAACACTGGCCTTTCAGAGCCCCTTCAATGAAGAGCAGATTTAAACATCTCTCGTTAAATATGGCTCCCTCCGGATCAGTCTAAGCTATACTAGTTTTATATATTCTGTGAAGCTTGCTTAACATACTAAAAAAGACTCACTGCGAGAAGTCCATCAGCCCTTCTTAATAATACATACATTTGTATTAAAATGAGCTTATATCTTGCATGGGAAAATGTCTGATTTAGAAGGATTTGCTTGTTTAAAAACCTACCTAGATTATTTAAGTAACAGTAATCTCAGTTTTCAGTAAAAAAAAAATCTATTCTAGGAAAAAGAAAAGTGAGACTTCATAATTTCAGATAAGAATCTGTGTTGGTCTTGAGAGATAACATAGAATTTGTGTTCAGAGAGGATGGGAGGAGTTAAGATTCATGCATTCTGGATGCTGGCTTGCCCAAAGACTGGGAAGCTTGCCAAACCAGCATCACCAATTTCGAAAGTACCCTATTGTGGCAGAAATCATTACTGCTCATTGGCTGACAGCATTTTGTGACCTATTCCTAGAATGGTGGGAAGCAGGTGTAACTCTGCTTACATGTGTTTTTTGCTTAAAGAAGCTTAAAGTCCTAGGACCAGGAAAATATTCATGTATTTGGGTAATACAGATAAACAAGCAGCAAAAAAAGGTTTGGACATAGGATGGTATTGCCCTTCATGTTAAAGAAGGGCAACATTCTAGCTTGCCTGCTTAGCCCCAGCACTCTCCAAAAATTTCTCAGAGGTGTATTTCTGAAAAGCATTGCATAACATTTCCTCAGAGATCCCTTTACGAAGTCAGTGATAATTCTTGGTGGAAAAAGTGGTTTTGTCTCACCTCACTGTGTCGTCCCAGTGAAACTTCTTTCTGGGTCCCACAACCCGCTTTCCAGGTTTCTCATCATCATCTTCCTCTGATCCATTTTTCTCTCGTTCATCTTCCGCTTGTAACCTACAGATAGAACAATTATTTTCTTTATAGGTATACAACAGAGACAAAATGTTTCTTTGAGTAAGGGTTTAGGTGCTAGGGAAAAAAAAATAACAACAAAAAAAAGACCCGTATTCAGATTCTCATTACACCCCTCCTGAAAATTCATCTCCCCACTGCTTCATGGTCCTCAGAGACAAGTGAAAAGGACACACTATATGGATCCTATCAAGGTTGCTAGCTATAAACTTCATACAGTGCCTCTACTGAGAAATGGCAGGAAGCTTATCAATTTATTAATGCTTCTCCAAGTATAAAATTAGTTAACTACAAGTGAAACTATTACAAAGAACAAGGGCAAAATACATCAAGACTCTGAACACACCATCCTCCTACATTAATCTGGCATTTTGAGAATCTCCAGCATACTTCTCAGTTTACAGTTTCTTTCTCTTAAGACCTCAGTTAATGGGATTTCTTTCTAGAGCCAGGTGTGATAACATCACTCACCCAAAACTAAGTATTTTTGTACAGTTCAAAATTTATAGACACAGGTAACTGAAGCCAAGTACTCTGCTGAGCTCAGGGAATGAACAATGTAGAGACAGACTTTCAGCTGGACTCTAGAACGGGCATGCACAGACTCCAAAAATACCTACTTGGCATTCTTGGCTTGATTGCGGGCCTGGCAGTCCTCCTGATACTTGCATAACTGTTCAGGCATGACGTTACTGACAGCCAGTTTCAGCTTTTGCAGTGGTTCTCTCAAGCGGTCATCCTGTAAAAAGAGAAACACCAAATCAGTTCTATCAGATGCAATATAAAAAGTATTTCAGATAGTTGCACAAAAATTACTTCTAACTTACTCCTAAGGCAGTATTCCCAGCACTAACTACTGACTGCAACAGCCATTTCCTACATGGCACTTGAATCCTGTTAGGTGCAACAGCCTTATAGAAATGCATATACTTGAAATTTTTCATGCTTCTTTTTTTTTTTTTTAAGTCTTGAGACTAGAAACAATGAAAGATAGCCACAAGGTAAATTATCATGAATATCCCAAAACATTATGGCATGATCTCATTAGACAGTTATTAAAACCAAACTAAGGAAGAAAACCTGAGGGGAAGAGCAAGATGACACTTGCAAATAAGCACGCAATTAATCCAAGTTTCCCAAAAAATGCTGTGGTATAAAAACATCCTAGCTAATGAACAACATATATGTATCAGATTATCTGAATATTAATTATTATATGTAATTCATGTACTTCAAAGGTAAAGAATATGTATTTAGAATCACCTCCAAATTAAGAACTTCAACCATTAACGTAATATGGTATATACTTCCCTACATGTTTTAAATTCTCTTCCTACATCTCCCGACTTCACAATGTTAATCATAACTGCTTACTGAGAAGAACTAGAAAGCTATGTGCTATTATGTCTTACTGCTTAAAAATAGCATATGAATCTGTTTGTCTTCTTAGCAAGTTTGAGACTCTGCATTCATGATCCTCAGATAATCTGCAAGATTTAGTCCTAGATTTCATCTAAAGAATCAGGTCAGGATACTTCAGATCACAGATAACTTTCTTATTCAATAGGAAAACATACTTTAAGAGAAAAGCAACTGCAAATGACACACAAAGTATTCGTAAGACCTAGCCACAAAGGCTATTTTGCACAAACAGCACAGTCTGGGTCACCTATTATCCTTTCTTTTTTCTTGACACAAAAGTACATGTAATAGGTATGGGTATTTTTTTTTTTTAGCCTATCATAACCATGATTATTGTGGCTTTCTAGTTCTGCTACTTTGATATGTACCTATGTAGCTTTCAAGATGAAAGCACTTCATTCTCAAATAAAGGGTCTGAAATACTTAAGAGTATTTGTACCTAAAGTAGTGGCAATAGCAAGTACACACACACACACAAAAAAAAAGCACTTTTAAGCTCATCTAGCAACTGAAACAAAATCTTCTGCTTTACTGAAGACTGTGTGGCTGCTGCACTACTCTCCTGTATTCTGTCCTCATCGCCATTACATAACCGATCCATGCTGGAGCTAATCTCCCAATCCTTACCTGGACATTGAGGTGTAACTTTTTCAGACGCTTTATCAGTGTGTCCTTATTGCATGGCACAAAAGCCTCAAGGTGAGAGTACACTCCATTGCGGACGGCAGGATTTATCTCCTGTAACTGTAGCTCAATACTGACAAACAAACAAGAGAGAGTCAACCACTGAGGCACCCCAAGATGAAGATGACAGCTAAAAAAAACCAAAACCTAAGGAAGCTTTGTATGCATAATATATTCTAGCTATGCACACCAAAAATATCGGCTTGGAACATTTTCAGATAAACTTCTTTTACAGCGAGAGGATGTCTTCATCAATGGCAAGAAACTACTCAAATGCATACTTTGCCAGCAATGTTGAATGTTATTCAAATTTCATTTACTCCCACCACTGCACATCAATCTTGATACAATTTTGACTACTACGATCTTCTAGAGATTATTTTTTGTTTCTTAGAATACGAACATAGAACTTTCTATATTAAATACTTAGTTGAAGCATTACAGAGTAAAAAGGGCTGGAATTTTCCTTCATGAAAGCTGAAGGTGTTTTGAGTTATGAAAGTGGGGGACAGGAAGAAATAATGGCAGTTTTGTTGAATTTTACACATGAAGTCAAGGACACAGGGCACTACAAAACACTTTACACTGGATAAAGACAGACAGCCATGACAGGAATCATATTCATATATAAATCTCTTTAGCTAATAACTAGCTTAGACTGATCTACCTTCATTGACTTTTAAGGGCTTTGTTGGAACAACCTCAATAATATTTCCTCTTCTGTACTTTTCCTTTCACCCCCTTTCCAAAAAGGGAAGGTTGTACAGATAAGCACTTACTCCAGCAGAATATTATTCATGTCTTGTGTGAAAAACTTCTTCCTGCCTTCTTCATCAAACATCTTGGCGGCCTGGTAACACAGCAATAAAGAATATCCAAAAGTTCATGGAGCATTTAATCCCAACAACCTTTGTATCTTTACTTTTACAGCTGTATTATATTCTTATTTCACAGAAAACAGCATTACTTTGGAAAAAAAAAATAAACAAAAGCAAACTATACTGAACTGTTTAGAAAAAAGGTGATGACTGTTGTTGTTATACTCGAATAAAACGATCCTGCTCTAGGGCAAATAATCATTACATTTATAATCTGCCTGGATCACTGATGTTAACACATTCATCTTTTCAATAGCTATGAAGAAAGAAATTGGTAGACATGTTTTATTACCTCACCACCAGCTACATTCCACTACCGTTTGCTTCAAAAAGAGGACAAGTCAAGTAGGCAACAGCATCAACACATTTCTACTTTCAATTTGTGAAAGGCTCCTTTCCTACCTCTGTTATCTGCCTCACCCAGTTACAACTTTCCAGCCTTCTTAGATATGCCTTAATCCTTCACTCGTGTTTCTGCAAAGGGATTAGGTATACTCTAGAGGAATACCTCGTCCCTCTTTTCTGGTGCTGTGCAGCATTCTCACCATCTTTAGAATATACCTCTAATATTTTTCGTCTCTTCCTAAGTCTGCCTGGGGATAGGAAAAAAATCTCAGTCTTATTCCTATACATACTTCCTTTTATTAGAAGGTTTTACTGATCTTAAAAGGATTCTACATGGGAATTACTGTATCTATTCTTATCACCTAGATTCTTCTTTTCACAAACAATAACACTTTATCAGAGAAATCCAATTCCCTGCACCATTCTACAAAAATCAGTAAGGTCTTCTCTCCAGTGGCCATCCACTCTGCAGATTTATAGAAATCAAGAGAAAAAACCCCCTACTTTTACAAGCTTATTGTCATCTTCTATTTTAGCACTGGGACCAGACAGCAAGCTAGGAAAGAATATGTATGCAGAAATGTACGCATGTATGGTATCATCATACTGACTGACAAATACTAGAGGCAGTCAATGTGCTGCAAGGCTGAATATTCAAATAATCAAAAATCTCCAATACTGCCTTTAAAAAGTTTCAATGACTTGTGACAGATTAGGTAAAAACTACAAATAAATGCAAGTGTTAGCTTGACAAAATTCCTTTTTTTCTATTAAATACTTCCTGTTCTTGCTATTTGTAAACTGACACATTTAAGTTCAGAAGAAAAATATTTACTGGAATTGTAAACTCTAGACTGCACAGGAAAACATAAGTCTGATACTCTATCGGAAAACATAAGGTAGTCCATTGTCTGAATGCTTCACCACTTCAGTCATGAACACTGATAGCAGAGTTTAACTTCCTGTAATGACTGCTGTGTTCTGCTCACTACTTTCTACTGTAAATTCAGCTGCTGAAGGGATGGTACTATTGAAGCATTTGTCCTGCTAAAAAAAAATTAGAAAGGTGTTTGCTAGTAATTGTTTTACTATAAGTGCTTGAAAGTAACAGGATACCAGAAAGACAAGTTTGAAAGTCTTAAATCCAGTATCTTTAAGCAAGGATGGAAGAAAAGATATGTTTTGACATTTTGGTCCCAGGCAGAAATAATTTCAGCATTATACTATCACACTGGACAGTGCTGCTGGCTGAATTTCCAGATTAAAAAACTGCATCACTATCACTGAACTGTGCTTGGGTTTAGTTTTGTTGGGTTTTTTTGTTGGTGGTAGTTGGTTGTTTTTTGTGGATATTGGTTTTTACTTTTCCCCACAGACTATCTGGATAGTTACCTTCACAATACAGAAAAAGCCATTTTATTAATTTTTCTGCATATATACAATATTGTCTGCTGTCACGGTAGTTCAGAATTGCCCACTTAAGGAACTAAAATGGATTAATCTATAAAAGGAGGTCAGGAAATTTTTGTTGTATTTAGTCAGTGGCTTTATTTTTTGTATTATTGTTCTTAATCTAGAAAGATCATATTCCTGCAACATAGGCTTTTTCTTACAGCTCTATGAACTTCTTAGCTTTCTTTGCACATAAGAGCACTAAAGCTGTATATGAAGTATTTGACAAGACCCGTTTCTTTTTTCCTGCCTTTTAGAAGCTGTTTTCCCCCCCATTGACTATGTGTCAGTTGATTTCCATTTAAAGAAGGTGAGAAAGTTGGAATCCTTACGTCAACAGTCTAGTTTTTCCCCAAGTGTATGGATAAACTTGTTCTGCCAGAACCAAACTTCCAGAAGACATTATCAAAAGCAGAGGATGGAAAAGTTATTTTTTTCCAAGATCCACTGAATTAAAGCTTTCTTCCAGCTGTGTGGAGCTTGTTATACTGTGAAGCAGCATGAATTTGGGGTAGGCCACTAACACTTCCTGACTTTTGACCTAATACAGTTCTGCAGTTTTGCTAAAAGCTGATTATTACTTCATAGCAAAATTAATCTGAGTATCCAACCACAGGCAAAATAATCTCTCTCACTTTAATAAATATTAACCTCTTGGCTGTAGTTAGCTTGGTACATTTAAAAATGAGTAAGAACATTATAAGACATTTACGTACAGGTGAGAAACATTATGTTCTATCATTACCTGTAGCAAAGCAAGCTCTGCTACTGTTCAAATTATATTTTTTAAAAAAGGTAGTAACTTGAGCTGCTTTTTCAAAATTTGCTCCGAATAAAGAAAAGCTGAAATTTGTTCTGAATATGGAAAAATTTTAATATCAGAATCTGGATAATCAAACAACAAATTTATTCTCAACTTATGATAACATCCACAACTGAAACAAGGAGCCTATCATACCTTAATAGTTCTGATCCCTTTCAATCAGCTATTGAGATATTTTTAACTTGTAGATTTAATACTTTTCATTAGTATTTTAAACAAGTTTGGACTTCATGCTAACTTTCCAAAAGAAAATACTCAGTTTTGTGGTTGTTTTGGCATTTGTTCTTCTTGTAGCTGGGTGGTGGGTTTTGGTGGGGTTTTTTGGGTTGTGGTGTGGGGTTTGTTTGTTAGGTTTGTTGCGGTGTTGTTTTAAACTGGCAAGTTAACAGTTATGTTACAAAGCCAAAAATTCAAGACATTTGTAAGCTGCTGTCATATTTCAGGTTTCTTTCTCCAAAGAAAGAAAACATCCATCAATTTCACCAACATACAAATTAAAGTGACACGGATATTTCCATTATGAAAAAAACCTCAAACAAACAGTAAAAGTTATTATACAAGCTTTAGAAAACTTTGTCTCCACTATGAAACAAGCACTGCTTTAACAATTGACCTGCCTTGTGTCTGTGTCTGTTGCATTTGAATATAAATACAGACTGACATTAAGATCAATTCTAGATTTTTTAGAGTTTCAGCCAGCAATTCAAGGATGACAACTTGGGCCCTAATTATTCTTCCTTGTTCTCTCAGATTCTTGAATGTAATCCTTTCCCAGTGAATTCATACTTACTGTTCGAAGGTCTCCAATGCGCTTCTCAAGTAGCATAGGCAGACCTTCTGGGAGGGCAGGCACCTGCTTGGGTGTCATGACCTGAGAGGTGTAGGTTGCCTGAGTGACATTTCCATTTTCTCCTGACAGCTCAGATACTGGGCTGCCATCAGAAGTGCCATCAAGCAACTTGTCAAAGTCAATGTCTCCCAACATCTCCAGGGCACTTTCAGCTTCTTGCATGAGCTCGCGTTCATTTGTGCTACCAAAAATGGAGAGGACAGGATCACTGATCCTAAGATTCAAGTCAGAAATATCGTTTCCTGCACTGTGAGAGGAAGAAGGAATTTTACTAGGGGTAGAGGCTGCAACAGTCACTGGCGGTTTTGGACTAGATTCCTTCTTCCTCATGGCTTCCTTCTCCTTTTGAAATTTACGGATCATGGCAGCCAGAGAGAGGGAGTCTTTATACAGTTTCTTTTTCTTCTTTTCAGACTTGTGTGAATTTAAGGCCATTACTCTGCAGAGGAAAGAAATCTTTCATTAGAATGCATGTGACTTTTGAGGCCTTAGTAACTTTTACAAAAGCCTGGGAGTTTAGTACAATCAAAAAATGATTGGGGTAATGAAGCAAGTGCTTTGTGCTTCCATCTTCAGACTATTCTATCAACTACCGTAAAACTTTGCTGGTTGTGTGATTTTATACTCTCCAGCTGATTTGTTTTGTTATGTTATATACACATTGAGGCAAAGGTTATTTACTTTTGACTTCTCAATTTAATTACGGAGAAGTTGGCATAGTTGTTAAACTCGTGGCTGATCTATCCTACCAAAATACTTGAACTTGCTTCTTGAGGCCTGTGAATGGTCACAGGTTGCTTTAAGACCAGGCACACCATGTACATTAAAACAAAAATTCTCTTTGATACGACTTTTGACATGCAGGCTCAACATCTGTGTGCCACTTAAACAGAGCACTTTTTGCCAATTCATCACCTTGATAAAAAAAAGAAAAAAAACAACTATCAATAAATGTATGATACCAACTTGAATATTCATAATAAAATAACTTTCACTCAGCAACAATTTTCTGGAAGCCAATTAAAAACACACAACCTTAATCTTTCCATGCTAGCCTCAGATCTCAGGAAAGCACATAAAGTTGCTAAGAAATATGTAGAATTAAGCTATGTTTGTAGTTTTCCAGATTAGAAACCAAAGGATATGGAGGAAATTATTTCTCATTAGAAGATGTAATTCTTAGTGCTATATAAGACTTCGGGTAGAACAGTGATGGATAATGCTATTCACAAACTTAAAACCTCATTTCCATAATGCTTTTTGCCCTTCTTTTATTATTGGCTGTTCAAAATTTAGGGGGACAAAAAATTAGCTTGTAGGAATTATTTATGAAAAAAACCCACATGAATTCCAAACCCAAAATCTACCTGATATTAATTATAGTTTAAAAATATTCGGAACAGCTGTGATAATCTTTCTATGGCACACAAGCTTAAAACCAAACCTCACATACAATTCAAGGGTTATCTAAGGAAAGAAACCTACCCCAACGGTTTAGGAGGTTTCATTTTCCGAGGCTTCTTCTCCTTTTCTGTCACTTCGTCTTTCCGCTTGCGCTTCTTCATTCCACGATCTTCACTTTCTTTTAACTTTGCTATCTAGAATGAGATCAAATAAAGGACAATGATTCTTCCACCCTAAAGGACTTCTACAGCAAGAAACATTTAGTTTTCCTTACACTTTCCAATTCAGAGTCAGGAAAAATACCTCAATGTGTGTAAAAGCGAACAGTACCACTGGATTCCTAGCAGCAGTGCAGTTGCTGACAAAAAGTCTCATTAATTACTGATTTTTAAACAGTTACTGAATTAAGAGAGCTTTTAACAAGAAAAATACTGAAAGGCACATACAGACTGATACCCATAAGCAATGGCCAAATAGCCTTGGAAGACTGAATCCCCCCATCTTCTTCTGCTACCACAGTTTCATTGCTGAGTATGAAGTTACACAGTATGGAACATATTTTTGGCCAGATCAGATGAGCTGTCTCCCCTCCCAAGTTCTTGCTGATCCCCAGCTTACCTGCTGGTGCAGAGTGGCAAAAAAGAAAGCCTTCACATTATGCAAACATTATTCAACACATCAGAGTTTTGTCTGTTGTCATCAATGCTATTTTAGTCATAAATCCAAATCATAGCACCGTAAGGGCTGCTATGAAAAAAAAAGTTAACTCCATTCCAATTGAAACCAATATAAGAACCTTAAGATTTTGTTAAACTTAAAGAATTATAGAGCAGAAAAGGACATCAGAAAGCAGGAAGCTCATGAAATGGCATGGAACTTGTGAATGTCCTATGCAAACAATTATGTTCACATTGATCATAACTTTGTCAATGTACACAGAGCAGCACATTGTTTGGGAAATACTTTATATGTGCTTTTTAGTATAGCTGTTCTTATGTGCCAAGTTTATTTTAACAGATATTTTAAGTGTTATTTTGAGTATTATGAACACTTTCAAATCATGCAAGAGTTGTGCAAAATCATAAAAGCAGTACTGGAAAATTTCTCATAATAAAATTCCAATAAAATTACAGAATCATCTGTCACTTCAGGACACTTCTTAGCTTGCCTAACTGTCAGTCTTACAAGACTGGACATCCCAAGTTATTTCCTGAAAGCTAGTACCTGAGCCACAAACCAGAAAATGCAATAAAACAGTGCTGTGCATCATTCTGGTTTCAACTTCTTCATCTGAGCCATTCTGTGCGTATCAAGTATTTCTCAGTGTCCACCTAGCATAAGCTGTGTATAAAAAGCATTAGTAAGATCACTCACTTTAGGTGGCCTATGCTTTTTGTCTTCTGCAAAGTCTTCATCCTCTGAGTCAGATGCCTGGCGGAACTGCAGTGTACCAGTGTTGATATAAAATCCTCCATATTTGGTTGTGAGGGACGCAGGAACTAATTCATCATACTGAGCAAGAGAAAAGATGAGTTTATCAGCATTTCTCAATAAAGTGAATATATAATTAATTCACCAGTACTTATGCAAAAAAAAAAAAAATCTATATAAGTACACATGACAGCTTGTTGGAATAGAAACAGGATAGTAATGTTATTGAAAAGTTACTGGCTAAGGCACAGGAAGTTGACATCACAAAATAACTTTTCTACTTTCAAATAATGCCCTTTTTTGGAAAAAGACAGGATTATGGCATTAGAAGTACTGCTTTCTGAAGGAAATTAGGATGGGCATAGAGGCCTTCCCCACCACCAGCCGAAAAAAAAACCACCAAAAACAAAACCAACCAAACAAACAAATGCACACACAAACTTTTAACCTTTTTTCCCCCCAATATTCTGTCTCTGAGGGAATGTTACGTTATGTTAAATGTTAAATCTCAAGATACGTAAATCATACGAACAAATATATACCACCTGCCTACAAGCAAGTTCACTTGATTGTTCACCGGTTGCTTTGGTCCAGGAAATAGGCAGGCACATAGTGATTTGTTAGTTTTCATCTAGGACAGCCTTACAGGCATACCAGCAACACCACTGGCTGAAACAAATGTTGTAAAACCAAACAAACAAACAAAAAAACCACCCCACAACCCTGCCTCTACCGATTTCAAATTTGAAGTTTAATCCTTCTACTGAATGCCCTTCAATTTTATGAGACAATGTGTGGTTCAAATTACTTTGTTAGTCATACACTTTTATCACAGGCCCTTTAAGTTATCTGTGACAGCTACAGTTATTTCCAGAACCTAATTCTTCCATATTTTCAGAAAAGATGTCAGTCTGAACACTGCACTGGAAGAAAACTAATCTGTATCGGAATTTTACAGAATTGGATGTTATATCTAGGAACAGGACTGAAGATCGTAGAGATGCTTCTGTAAATTAAGCACAAGAACTTGCCAAGATTATACGCTGTTTCATTAAGACTGCCAGAATTTTCATTAATACCAGTCTCTGCAGTGCACGTCATGTTCAGACGTTTCGACACACGCTACATTTAGTACCAAGTCTAACTCCAGTGCTCTGCTCAAAATCCTACTTCTCTTACAAAAGTACCCTGAAATTTTCTTTTATTAAAAATGCTGTCCCAGCCATGATAAATTTCACTACGGGATCTGTTAGCTTATTTCTAATTTTGTGTTGAATATTACATTGCCTCTTACACAAATACCACATTGCCAGAACTTGTTACATTGGAAGTCAGATAAACTCTCAGTCTGTTTAGAGAGTTTTAAAACCACAAAGTTTCAAACTCTTACACATGCTTTATTTTGAGAAGTACTTAGTATTTATGAAGGAATTTCGCATTTAGAAGTACAAAGCTGTATCTCAAAAATATTGAAATCCAAAGACACAGGAAAAGCGGTCAATACTGAAGTACAGGGTAGGACATAAATTCTATTATTTCATGACCAGCAGCCTCCTCAGAACGACATTCTTCCCCCAGGCGTTACCAGGAAACCCTAGGAAATATCTCGTTAATAGCAAATTCTTAGAAAGGCTGGGAGGATGAGAAGATTCATTCCAGCTCTATGTGTAAGTAGCAAAGCAAGTCATGGAAGTGTTTGCAAGAGAACTTGGGGAGAGTTGCCTTGACAATGCTGTTACCGCTGCACAAAAAGACACCATCGTCCTGAATGACTGTAAATTCAAGCCACCAGTTTTAGTTTTCAAATTCAGAAAATTTTAGGATGGTGCATGTAAGCAACAAATACTAATTCTGGAAGCTACAGTCTGCCTGGAAGCATTAAACTAGAATGCCTAAGACACACACCTGCCAACAAAGATAAGGAGGAAGCATTTCCAGGACCCAGAAAGTGTTACAAAAGTACCAGTTACCAGTAAGTACCAGAAAGTGTCACAAAAGACCTCAGTGTCTAGGAGACTAAGAATCAATTTCTGCCTATCTGAAAGGGCAGTGTTTTGACACACCTCAGAGGTGTGCACTGTGATAAAGGAAAAAGACGATTTTGAGTTACATCTGCAAACCATAAATGTTTAGTAGCTCAGCCAAATGATTAAGATACTTGAGAAGGAAACTGTGTGCCTGTTATTTTGAAGTCTGAAATCAGCAGGCTTTCCATTGCATGTCTTAAGACAGAAATCAACAGGCTGAATAAATTAGTAAGCCGCTTTAATTGCCACAACATTAACTAAAGACTTGAGATCACCTACATGAAGGGAACACACAGAGTGCAAAGTAGAGTGTCAGCTACCAACTTATTTCATTTCCCCCTCCATATCATGAAGATAAAATGGTTTAAGAACCAAGAAGTGTGGGCTACCAGAAGCAATGAGACAGGAAGAACTAACCAGAAGAGGAAAACACAAAAAGCATACTTTCACAAGAAAGCTGGTGAAAGAGCCTGAACTGGAGACCTACGTGGATTTAATCTGAGTAAGTAGTCAGAAATTTCAATGAGTCATCACCTTTTATCTTCCTGAAATGGAAGGCTTAACAAGTAGTACAGAAAGGCAGAAAGGGAAAGAAAAAGTGGTGACAAGACCTATGAAATACCCTAAGATCATATGAAAGACTAGCACAAGAAAGCAGGAGAATCTATTAATTGGACAAAATGAAAGCAAAGTGGGCTTGTCATTCATCTTGAGACCAGGACAACCATGCAAAGTAGGAGGTGCAAAGTAAACTTGAGTGGAGGCTAGGTAAGAACATGAGCAAAATCTGATGTTTTTCCACAGCTCTCAGAACCAGCTTTATTATGCACGAGGAAGATAAAAGGAAAAGAAAATAAATTACTATCCACAGTGCTTAATAGACAGAGCAGGCATTTCCCTTTTGAGCTGACAGGGTGTGAACTGTATTGGTGAAGTGGGGGCAGAATGAGATCAAAACAGAAGAATACAGTAATTGCCAACTTTGAAGGAGAAAGTACACAGTTAAAGCTGGGACCATTAACATAATAAGTGAATAACAAGCAAAGGAAAACACAGTAAAGACTCAACTGCAGAGCAGTAAGGAAGCTCTAGAGAACACACAAGAAAAAGTAAGGAATAAAGACATTCCACAACCAAGGAGGCCATGAATCACAGCAGATTAATAGAATGATCAACATGCTATGTGGCACAGATCCGTAAGAACAAGGCAACCAGAGAGGCAGAATTCATTCAATACACAGACGAACAAACTACCTATCCCATAACAGCCAGCAGGGAAACAAGGTCAGCAACACTTGGAAGTATAACTTATCAATTGAGGTTTCAACAGCTTCTGCTGAGGACTATGAATTCAGTCAAACTTTTGAAGAGCCTTTTGAAATTCAGTTCTCCTAACCCTTGAGTTTACTTTTCCCTATTGGTTTTTCCTCAGCATACTGAACAAGGCATAACTTACAACTAAATGTTTAATTTTATTTTCAACTTAGCTAAAACTGGGGTATGCAGACCACAATTTACTTAGTATCCTCTCCTTTGAGGTAAACTTACTCTCTCCTAGGACCTCAACTGAACAGAGAATTTGAATATAGTTGTACAAGATACTGGCAATAGCTAGATTAAACTTCATTTTAAAGTTTCTTCAGGACTCTCAGTTAAAAGGGACATGGCTCTTGCAATTTCTACATCTTCTGATTAATTGGTTTCAAGACTTTTGCTTTGCACTAGCTTTTCTGCATATGAAATCACAGTACTGATTCTATTACGGAAAATAGCTAAAAGACCTTTAGTGTTTAGTGTGTAAGACCTTTCTTACACATTCCAAGATTGAGAATAAATATTCTCAGACCTCCAGATACACAGGATTTCATATATGACAGACTCTTGAGAACACAGATTTGCCCAACAAGAGATTATGGAATCATTCTGCAGAAAACAAAGGAAGACAGATGTATCATCTGATCATCTAAAAGCAGATCAGCACGTAAGTTACTTTCAACTACTGTCCTTGAGCTACACTGTTATGTTTCTAGGGCCATTAATCTAATCAAATGTTTAGGTATGAAAGAAATTTAGTTGGGTTTATGGATTACACCAGGTTAGTTCTGAAATCCAAACCCACAGTATATAGCAGTATCATATTAATACTGTCAGCTCCTGTGTGCAAATATTTTGATCATGATCCTCAGATATTTTGACTGTGAGCTCATTCATCTCTCTTACAGGCAACAACCTACATTATAAAAATACATGTAAAAAGGCTTTGTAACACTTCTGTATTAAATTCTGGAAATGAGATCTGGAAATGAGTATTGCTGCAAACATGTCCAAG
>JAVHNF010075373.1:0-19318 GCA_034783455.1 Micropsitta finschii
ACTTTCAGATCTGGTAGGGCCTTAACAGTTCCACATTGACTCTATGTGTTTTCAAAGAAAATTCACTGGTATATTGGTCAGCACTGGTGGGCCTGCCACTGGATGAAGGTTTCAGTTAAAAGTAACTTTCTTCAGCATGGTAATTAAATTTGTGGTCTCAGCCACTGATGCTAAAAACTCAAATGCCATAGTATCATGCATGGTAAAGGAGAAGTTATAAATGAGGCACAAGATGAAGATAGGCTTTGTGTTTCTAATATATAGCTCTAATGTTGACAGCACATTTTTAAATGTGCTTCTAGATGAAACTTTTTGCTTTGTTTTGGAGGCAAGAACTTCCTTCTGTTTTTTCGGCACTGAACTCTATTATTTGGTGCTGGGGACTAGGGAGAAATGAGTAAGTTCTCAAAATAAATCCATTATATAAGATGTAGGTGATACCATGTCCTCTTATAAGTCTGTATGGAAAAGCATGTCTGAATTTGGTGATAAATTGCACCTTTAATGTGCCCAGAGATGCAAATTTATTTTTAAAAAAATGTTTTATCTGTCACCTTCTGTAAGAAAGGAATTTACACAAGAATGGAGAGAGTACATGCTTGAAGGGATAAAGAGCTGTAACTACACACATGTGCACACAATAGAGATTAGGCATTTTGGCCTTGACTTTTAGGAGCTGTTAAAACTGTCTGAGAAGTTTCCTTCTATTGAGGCCAGCAAGTATCCTATCTGTGACCAAAGATTGCCTGTGTCTGAATTAAAGATGTAAATCTCTACACTTATGCAGACTTTGTTCTGATTATTGACAAATTAAATTCCTGTAGCATAAAAACATGTCATCTGGGAGTGATACTGAATCGATATGACTAGAGAATAAACTGGACCACTTCACAGCTAGCTCAGCCAAGACTTTTCAGCTCAATTTGAAGTCACGATCAGAAACACAAACATAGTTAGCCAGCCCATTTTTTTACACAATCCACATGAAGATCACTAAAGCATTTTTTCTGTGAATAGGATTTTTCCTCATCTGCAATTTATATGTCGTAAAGATTATTGCCTTTTGAAGCATTTATTTTGAGGATCTATTCAAATCAAATTGACAGTGCTCCAGAAACTTGGAAACAGACCATTCATAGCAGGAGATGGACATGATAAAAACATGCAAAGCCACAACTGAAATATAAGGAAATACAAGGAAATACTTTTTCAGCCAACCTGTAATTATCTTGTGGAAGTCACAGCTACAGAGAGTCAAGGGCAAGAATATAATTAGATTCCAAAAGGGACTGGAAATGTATATTGATGTAATTAATTATAACTCTAGCTATATTTCTTTAAGTTTTGTTGCAGCGATATTATACCTCTTTTTTCCCCATGGAGAGACTGTGTTTTTGCAGAAGGCCAAAGAACACATGGGCAGGAAACAGCCCTTAGGTAGTCTGCAATGCACGAATGACACTCCTGAGGGAGAAACAAAGATGCTGTTATGGCATTGAGCAGTAGGGCCGGTAAGGTGCTGGGTGGTCTGTGTGTGTGCAAGACTGACACAATAATGACTTAGACCAATACTCAAACATACAATCATGGGCGCCAGATGGTCACCAGCTGGGAGACAAGTCTCATTTTTGAAATTGTACATCCCTTGTAAAATATCTTTATTGCTATCAGCCTCTGTAAACTTTATTTTAGCAGTCTGCTCTGTTGGTTGAATTTAACAGTGCAGTAAGCATGGCAATTACAGATACTGAGGTAAGTTTAAGTTATAACTGGAAAGTTTTTCAACTGTTATAATTAGTTTACATAAACTAAGAGGCTACTGTAGTGTGTATGCAAAGAATTCTCCACATGGAGAATTCTCCACATGGAGAAAAGCTCTCCAATATTGCATATTCAGTTTCCAGTGATATGAAGCAAGCCTAGGTAGTGCTCCAGAGTTGATAGTGTTTTATTGAGGGTTATTCTGTCATTTCTTATCACAGAGGAAAACAGCTAATATTTTCCTTAGTGCTTAAATACATAGCTAAATAGCTAACAAGTTAGGCAAAACAAAGTAATCAAGAATGGGGTGGTACAATCCCAAAAGTAAAATAAAACCTGCATTGGAATACTAATAATGAGTGTGATGGAAATACTAAAGGTTAGAAGTTCTTTTGCAAATGGGGAATAATAACTTTCTGCAACTTCCGTTCTTGGCAGAAAAGGCTTGTGATTGCATTTGCTCTGGAAGGTCAGGAGCAGTCAGATGATACCACCTGACTAGGTTACTTGGTGCTAATAACTAAATAAGCTCAGTTTCCTTGAGATCTGCTCTGCTTGGTTCCAAGAGTAGTTTTGAACCACAGGACTTACTACAGAGGTACAAAAGGTATTTATGAAAAGAATGAGAGTATGTAGCTGAGGCAGTAGACATTGGCACACATGATCCTCTGATCTGCCTACTGAAATTTAAGGATGCTTCATGGCATTTTTGGGGGATGGGCTGGGCTGGGATTTCTGCTTGGCCAAGGCAGCCTTTTTTATTTATATTTTTTTTTTCCCTTTATTTTTTATGTTTGGAAAACACTGGAAAGATATTAATAGGTAGCTCTGTTAACGTCTATGGATTGTCAATGTCTGATGAAGCAATTTAATACTAAAAAAAAAAAAAAAAATGTATCAAAATAGACATTTTTTGTACTGGCTTGATGTGTTTATATCTAGATGAAACTGTGGGTGGACCATGTCTGACTGTAGTTACTTGTCCAAGTTGTAGAACAGCTGCATCTCATAAAAAGACTGTTAAAAATACAGAAGTAGTATTATAATGCTGTACAGAAATACACTGCTAGAACTGTGTGAAGAACATTGTATCTGCTTTCAGTAGCAATATAGCCTTGAACCATATTAGGTAGCAGAAAGCTAGAAAGCTTTGTGTTTCAACAGTAAAATGTACCTAACAAAGCACAGATAGCTTGTTTCAGTCTCATAGTATCTCTGGAATAACTGCTTTTCATCAATGAGCACCAAATGAATGCTAGACTAGAGTGTGGTTTACCCCATGCGGATGTGGGCTGCGACCTCCTTCTCCCTTTAGGGAACCACCACAACTGGAATCACACCTTAACATGGACTGTCACTATCTAATTGTTAGTGTGAAATACAGTAATATTCTTCTAGAAAAAAAGACTTGATTTATATTTTCTGTTTCTTACTTTCAGCTTTAAAAAATACTGCTTGAAATTGAACAAGGTTAAAAAAAAAAAAAAAGTTGAAAAGTTGTGCTAATTTCCAAAGGGGCTGTTTCCTGAACTTCTTTTTCCAGTTTCTTCCAATATCCATAGAGAATTTTGCATGTATTTAGCATCTACTCATTTACAGCAAAAAATTGTTTTTTGACAGAAACTTGAATGTCTATCAGTCTGGTTATTGACACAGATTATTTAAAGCTGTTAATCAGAGCACCTATTTTGTCAAAACCAAGTTAGTATGCTTTCTTTATTTGTGGCCTGAGCCTTTGTGGTACTAACTCCTCATAAATGCCTGCTGAAATTGCCAGTGGCTAATGACTCACTGGCTTGAAGCCTTATTTATTCTAAATTCAGCAGGAGATGGATCTGCTTCCTCTTCTCAGTTTTCCAGGATCCAACTGGTCATTTAGTTAATTTGAATTAAGGAAAAAAAATTTAGAAATGCTGAATGTACCTTTTGCACATTCCCATTTTTTTTCCTTCCTAGTCCTTTGCATCTTCAAGGACGTGTTGACATGAAGGAAATAAATAGAAGATTTTTGAGTTGACAGTCCTCATTCCATTGGCAGAAGTATAAAATTCCATTAGGAGCTTGAGTGCAAAGTTAGGCACGTGCAATTCTAGCAAAATGAAGCTAGTGCTTAATTCCTTACCAAGCAATCAGATGCCTTCCTCTGTACTTGCTGCTTTCAAAGAGATATCCGTATTTCATGCATTTTGCTCAGCATTTATTAAAGGGATGGCAGTGAAGTTCATTGTTTTCCTGGCTATGCACTCTCAAGCCTACCATGCACTAAAAGAAATCTCTTAATCCTATTGTAAAGTTCTAGGCCAGAGCACCTGGGATCTAGGAATTATCACTGAGAACAGCTACTCACTAATGACATCATAGTGAGAACCTTACATTCATGGAGAGTCACAAGCCCCTCACGAAACCGAAAAAAAAACCAACAGGCATCTCTTAAACTTTCTGGCACAACCTTGACTTAGGATGCAAAAGAATACTTAAAATAGTTTTGCAGCCTGTGCTTCCAAGTTCTTTCTTTACAGACGCAAAAGCATATGCTAGACAGATGTTGTGCTCAGTCTGATAAGTTTGCATATGGTATTGATGATCTGTAGATATCAGAAAATTCTTGAATTTATGTAAGTAGATATATCCAAGTAAACTCTGTGAATGTTAAGGGAGTATAATTCAGAACTGGTATAGCTTATATGACTGGAATATTAGAATATTGAAGCTTTAGGCTTCAAATATGTAGGATATTAACAAGAAATAATAATTTTTCTGCATCTTTTTAGATGTCTCATTAAGATGCAGCAATTAAGCCCTATTTTCAGCAGCACTTTTACAACAAAGTAGCTTTAAAAAAATCTGTAGTTTCTTCAAATTCTTTTTATTAATTACAGTGTTACAGCCATTTCCATTGCTTGGGATTGTACTTTATGGTATTTTGAGTGGGGTACTCTGTGTGTGTGTGTAGTCTTCAATGGAAAACCATACATTTTACTTTCAGAGATATATGACCCTTAATAATAAAAAGACATCTATCCTTAAGATCTTCCAGAAGACAGTAACAGTTCCATTTATATATATGTAATGAAGAAAAAGTCTGTAGGAAGTTTTTTAGCATGCTTGTCAGAAACCTGCCACATTACACTGTCCTGCAGTATGAGCAGCATGCAAAAAAAACCGGTGTGAAAGTATAGGAATTAGTTCATGTAAGGATTTGATTAATGTCTAACATGGAGTTTCCGGAAGTTCCACTCTAATGGTCCCTCAATTTTTATTTATCATAAAAAGGTACTAAGAATTAACAAATTCTAAATTTGTCTTTAAAATATCCCTATTAAAGCTAAAAGAATGTTTTACTTTAACAAAATACTATGCCTTTCCTTCCAATAGATCAAAACAATGGTGAGCAAAACCTGAAACACAGAGTGCACGCAGGGTATCTTCTTATAAACAGTACTTGCCATTTCAACTAGTCTCTTCTCAGACTGGGAACTTCACCTCTTCTCAAAGTCTCTTGGGGACAGGAGTGTTATGGAGCTGTAGAGACTAACATTGTTCTGGTTCTCATGGTCTGCTAGGGGGTGGGGGGGGTAATAGCTACTTAGCCTATTGCCCTTATGTTACCAGTTGGTACTGGAAACCCACCAAGCAGTTTTCAGCCCATGTGCTTTTAACCGCAGCAGTTCACCCTGGGTCTGCCAGGATGTTTGGAGCAGAATATACTTGACTTGTAGAGTAGCCAGTTAGTCTTCAGAAGAAGTCTTGAAGATAACACAAGTTAACTAAAATCCCACCTGCTTCCAGAAGTGCTATAGCTACAGATCTTCTCTGGAGTTCATCACTCCTTACGGATACGAAGCAGCTCTGTAATGTGTATCGACTGTTAATGATTAGCTGAGGACTGCCCAGTGAGGACTGCAGGAATGCACTGTGTTTCAGCAGTGACTGGAGCCCTGATACCTTTTCCAGCCCCTGACCTGCCTGTCTAGGCTTTCTGCCATGTAACTGCTGCCACTTCCCATAAACTGGCCATGCATGTGGAGATGAAGCACCCTGCTTCATTTTAGTAATGATAAAATACACTGACACTTAAGACATGCTGCTCAGTACTCCTTGAGGCATATTCCTTGACTTTGACCCATAGAGAGAAATTCCTGAGACTGCTGTTATTTTACTATTGTGGTTTCACACCTCTGCCCAACAGCAATGAAATTAAAAACAATTAAAGTAGAAATGTTAAGAGAGGGGTGAATAATTCATAATGAAAGATGGACCTGCCAAAACTAGTCTCTCTGTTCATGGAAAGTCTGAAGGCTGGTTGCAATTTCCAAACATTTATTTATGACTTTGGTTTCCCTGATAATCTTCTGAGAATTTATTTTTACGCTGTAGGAGGTATCACACTGAATTTGTTTCAAGTACTTGAGCTAAAAATCTGAGCTCTGTTAGTTAATCGTGATTGCTCATATGTAGTTACATGAGGTTGCAGGATTTCAACAGCAATGAAAGCGGACAAGAATTGGAAAAGATTGCCTTGGGATGAAGTCTCTGGAATGAGCTGATGAACTTCAGACATGGAATTATTTTAGATTTTCTAAAAACTGTTTGGCCTGTAGAAGTCATAGAACAATTTGGAGTGAAAGGGACCTGTAAAGATCATCTAAGAAATGTAGGCTTTACCTAATGCAAAATGAGGATGGGACCAGACAATTGCAAAATTTATTGGCTACATGCAATTATAAATGCAGGTTTTGTAGCTCTATTTCCATATATTTTTACATGTGAGGTCATATTCTCCCTAGTGAATATTTTTGTAGGACACTGTCAAACTGTCTGAATTTAAGTGTACTTGAGCTAGTACATGTAGCTAAAATGTTTTAGGGACTATTCCCTGTTGTCTCAGGTGTAGGTGCATCTAACGCATATTCGTTTTTACATTTGTGCAAATATCTGTCAAACACATTTGGGAGTATTCTCTTATCTTCTCTGTTTTTCTTAGAGGAGGAACATTTGCCTCGTATGTTACTGCCACTGATTCCTATTTGAGGCCAAATTATTTTTAGTGGAGATAAATCTTTTATGGACCTAAATTTTTTATTAGTTCAAATACAAAATATTTATGTTGCATTACATATTTACAATCCTATTCATGAAAAAATAATGGTCATCCTAAAGAAGTATTTCTATGGGAATTATTAAAAAGAAAAGAAAAAAACCCAACCAACACCAAAACAAAAAAGAAAAAGACTATAAGACTATTCCACTGCAACTTTTCCACTTCAATAAATGAAACATTTGTAGGTAAGAATTTACACATGGCAGTAGCAAGCAATAGATATACACTTTCTGCTTTTAAGTCCTGCTTTGAAATTCACATTATGTCAGACACGATCATAATGATTAACTTTAATGCTTTGGGTAGAGACTAGCTTTTTCCTACCCTTCTTCACCAGAAAATTTTTAAGATAAATAATTGCTGCTTGCTATTCTAAGTCTACTGTTGCAGTGAAACTGGTGCTAAATTCTGTATCAGTCATCTTCAGATATCTGCAGTATTTCATAAGAGGTTGAGCCAAATTAATTTCTGGAGCAACACTATTGAAATTCTGGTCAATGAGCCAAGCAAAGCACATAAGCAAGTGTTTAAGCAGTGGGGGTAGTCCTGAGAGTTCAGCAGGATTGCTGTCATGGTGCAAGTTAAATATGTGCTTACTTGGCTGGATAGGGGCCATAGTGTATCCCAGTGCACAGCATCTATGGGCCTGAAAGGCAGCTGAAGTTTATAGAAGAGCAGCCTCTGACTTTCAGAGATTTTGAGCCAGCCCATGAACGACCTAGTGTCATTTGTGGTATCTAGTAGATCACAGCAATTGACCCAGTTGGATGATGAATAAAATTGTTCCCTCAAATCTGCAAATTGCCTGTTTTTCTCTAGCTGGTTTTTTTTTGGTCACAGGACAGTGCTCATTGCCTGTGACCTCTCCAAGATCACCCCATTCCACCTAGTACAGAAACTGAAGCTGGTAGCCTCAGGGTAGTTTTTCATGCAGAACATTGGATGGTTTTCTGGATTGCAAGAAGTTTCCAGCTCTGATATTTTATTTTCTGGGTAAGAAAGAGGCACGTATGCGTGAGGCAAATATTTTCTTTCTCACTGACATTTTTCCAATAAGCCTGTTACTCAAAGGAACATTTCCCTGATTAGAATTTGTAATAATATTTTTCATAACACACCAAGAAATCTTTTGTCAAGAAATTGTTTCCTGTTTTAAATTAGAAAAGCAGGAAAAAAAAAAAAAGAGGGGGAAAAGTTGAGAGAAATATTTTCTTGGGGGGCTGGAGGGGAAAGAAAAGGCAAGTTGGGCTGACTATGTTTTGTGGCAAGCTTCCCAAATATTTTTTGCATCAGCTTTGCTAGACATTTCTTTAAATCTGATATCAGGTCACAAGTTCTCTTTCTCCTTTGTGTGCTATTGAGTGATACTATCCCATGGTCCCACTATCTAATGGTTTTAATGATGTAAGGGGATGAGGTGAATACACACATGAGCATGTGTTCAGAGCCTCCCAGCAACACATGCTCAAAGTATTTGCTGCCTCTTCACTTGTCATTGGAGGGCTCAAGTTCCTGAGAATTAACCTAATCAGGTCAGACCTGGAGCTGTATACATCTCATTCACCTCAGAGATTTGCAATAAACTTATAATCTTTTCTCTTTAACTTCAGAAAAATGACTCCAAGATGCTTTTGTTCTGAGTCTCCTTCGAGTGCAGGAAGTTGAGTCATGGCTGTTTGGAACTGCAGGACTGCAGGTCATGTCCTTGTGTTCTCAGTGTATCCATATGATTCTGATTTTTTTTCATGGTGTCAGAATGAGAGCAAAGAAGGGGTCAGTCCTTCTGTGGCTGCGCTGTTGTTTCCAAGTGAGATACATACATGTAGCTTTTATATCTAATTTAAATCATGAAATGTTCATCATTTGGATTTCCTAGAATATCTTTCTTACCATCTGTCTGTGCCTTCTATTGGGACACAGCTACATACTTATATCCTCATGTAAGAGGTGAATTTGCTTTCATAAAATAATAATGTGGGCTAGAGCTGTCCTTGAAGGAGTAACAAACAGAATTGAGGAGGAGGTAATGTGAGGTGATAAAGGCAGCTGATAATAGCTTCTTCTGGAGGATAAAACAGCCCCCAAAACATAGCTTCAATCTTATATGGAAAGACTGTTTTGAATTTTCTGTTTAGGTATACTTGATAATTTACAAACCTGAAGACATGCAGTTATAAGGACCAGGAGGTAGTTGGGGAGGTTGGGATTTAGGAAGATTTTCAACACAACAGCCTGATGCGGAACAGATAGGAATCTGGCCTGTGGGTTTTGACAAGGTAGGCTATGATGGGTTCATGTGATCTGCAGCACTGTGGGATTAGGCATTGCAGACCTTGTTTCAGCTATTGGAATTGCCCTGCAGAAAATGAACATTCAGGCATGCATTCAGGAATCACTTGGAGCTTGGAAATCTGGCTGAGGTCAGCTTCTTTCAGGGGCTGGGACATTGCCTCTAACTCCATAGCTGGCTGTGCAGTAGGTCTGAAAATCCCATAAGGACACTGTCCCCTGTTCCCCACCAGCCAGACCTGCCAAATCCTCTCAGTCTTCCACTCACAGTTTTCTCCCTCCTCATGTTCATCTCCCACCCAACAAGCCTTTAGTGGCCAAGACCTCTTTACTGGTCTCTGATCCTCTGTGGTGGCCCAGCTGGCCTCCCTGATCTGTTATGTGTTGCAACCACTTCTGCCTGTGTACAGCCACAGGGTGTGAAACTGTGGTTCAAAATCTTCTCATGAAAAGACACTGGTAGCCTTTCCTCACCAAATGACTCACCTCTGTCATTCTTCTGCCTTATTACTCACCATGGCAGATGCTTCTTCCTCATATCTGATCTGAGATAACACCTTCCTTCTCATGAAGAAAGAGGTTCCCTGAGAGATGTCCCTGTGGCAAGAGTGTGTGGAGGGTCATACTTCTCTGTGGAAAGCATATGGTTTTGGAAAGAAGGTTCCCATGGAGATCCTCCGTTAAATTTTCCTTCAGGTTCTCCCAGAACTGAAATGAACCTCAAACTATTTCTTGTAGAATTCTCTTTCCTGAGATTTGAGCTTATTAAAATGTTGCCTGAGATACCAGTAACTGGCTCAGTCTTTGCTGCAGGGGCTTTTGCCTTGCCTCTGCTGAGGCTTTCAAACTGTATAATTTTATTTCTCTAACTCGAGGCTCTCTTCTATCCCTAAGCTAGTCTGTTCACTGCTTCCCCCTCCTCTTTCTGCAGCAAATCCCAGGGCTTTCTACCTGAAGTCAGCTAATAGCTGAGTTTTGTATTCTCATCAGGAAGGAGCAGTGTGATTAATTCTCCAGTGTCTCTTCTGTTCTTGCGAGCTCTGTTTCCTTATGAGGAATCTGTAATGAAGCTGGGCAGGAGCCAGCACTGAACTCCCTTTTCCTTAAAATAGACATATCACCTGCTCCACCTTCACATTATGGAATAAGCGATCATGAGAGCAAAATATACAATGCTGTCTCACCATTGACTTGCAGTCTGGCTTTTGTCATCTTGCAAAAAGTGGAGACAGCCTGTAATAATGAAGATGTGATTCAAGAGCTATGTGGGCAAAATACTACAATTAAACAGGCAGAATCAGCTGCATAAATATGCCTTCTGAGCCAGCACTCCCTGAGAAGTTCTTGATTTACAGTGTGTCAGAAAGCAAATGCAAATCAGAAGCTTTTAGAGGTGCATGCCTCTTAGTACAAAAGGGAGCATTCATATGCTATGTTGGGGAGTGTACACACCACAGCCATTGGAACTTGTAGAGGTTATTGCACCTTGTAATGCCTTGATAAACAACATATCCTCACAGAAGGAAGCAAGAGGCTTAGGAGCTGCAAAGTTTTGATTCACCTTGGGGAGCTCCCTATTTCACTTTCTTGGCTCCAAAGGGTAGCTCTTTGCCCCGATCATGTGTCTGAAATAAGTGAAATTGACCCAGGTCAGGAAGGTGCAGGGGAAGAGAGACCAGCCACCATGGTCTTCTCTAGCCCCTGATTGGTGCTGGGGGATTCCATCCTGTATTTTCCACACTGAATGTTAACATCATTTGTGCTTTGGAAACAGCCATAACAAGAAAAAATTAAAGTTTCTCAGGGCCATTTAGTTCCTTCTTCAGGAAGAGGAAGTTTTTGTTCCTTCAAAGTATGTTTTTGGGTTTCCATGCTTGATCTGTGGTCCCCAAATTGAAAATCTGTCACACAGACAAGCTGATGGTGTTGCAATGGAAGTGCATTATATGCCCTTAAGTGTAGAGGAGGGCCACAAAGATGATAAAAGGATGGAGCACCTCTCCTATGAAGACAGACTGAAAGAGTTGGGCTTGTTCAGTCTGGAGAAGAGAAGGCTCAGGGAAGATTTTAGAGCAGCTTCTAGTACCTAAAAAGGCCTCCCAGAAACCTGGAGAGGGACCTTTTACTGTCCTATGCAGTGATAGGACAAGGGGAAATAGCTTTAAGTTGACAGAAGGGAGATTTAGATTAGACACTAAGAAAAAATTCTTTAATATGAGGGTAGTGAGGCACTGGCACAGGTTGCCCAGAGAAGGTGTGGATGTCCCATCCCTGGCAGTGTTCAAGGCCAGGTTGGACAGGGTTTTGAACAACCTGGTCTAATGGAAGGTGTCCCTGCCCATGGCAGAGGAGCTGGAACTAGATGATCTTTAAGGTCCCTTCCAAGCCAAACCATTCTACTATTCTATAATTCTAAGTAAATTATATAAGTAAATTCTACTGTTCTATAATTCTAAGTAAAGCAGAATGGTTTGTCTGCAAGAAACACTGTTTTTTCCAGCTGTCGACAGGAAAAAAAGGTTAAAAGGGCTGCCTTCTGATTCAGAGCAAATGATATGCAAACTCTGGGAATGCTGGCAATATGGCTTGAGCTCATTATATGTGTATTGGGCTCTTTGGAAGGTGTATGTTTGTATCTTTCATTTGTTAACTTCAAGGAGAAAAAGTGATGAGCTGTTCTGGCATTTTCTGTGACAACACTTCTATCTGTGTGTACTTTCAGCACTGAGAAACTAGTGTGTTTGGAAGGTCATGAATGTAAAGGCAGAAACTTGAGGCTCATCTGTAACTTTACACTGAATTAAACGTAGTGATCGAAGGCATCAGTTAGTTCAGCAAAATCTTAGGAAAAGTCAACAACGCTGCCCTATAAGAATTGCCCCAGTTCCCAGTGTGTGGATTGTGGCAGGCTTGAGCACTGACAAAAGATACTGGAGATTGTGAACCATTTTTTGCATCTTTTTTTCTCCACAAAACAGTACAAAAGCCTACCTTCTCCAGTTAAGTCAAAGGAACTTCTTTCACTTTTGATCTTACAGAGCTTGCTGCTGTGAATGCTTATACACAATCTCATCCTTAGCTTCATTACTGGGAGTACTGGGGCAGCACATCAAATGTGAATTTTTCTAAGTCTGGAATTTCAGTCAACATAGGTGTCTAGATTTTGATATGTGGAAGTAAAATAAATATTTCCTCCAAGAATTCCATCTTTGAAACTTCAAGACTATGTAACATATAGAAGTCCAGTTCTAAAGAGTTACATAGAGTATGAAGGCTTTTCATTGTACATTAAATAAAAAGTCAAAGAGAAGTTCCTGATGGTTATCAAGATAAATATTTTCAAGTATTCCATACACATGTGCTACTAATAAGTTCACTTTGAACTGTAAGCATAAGAATGTTTTAAAAATTACATTTAGGAACTTGTTTATTGAGTTTTATTCAAGAATCCTGCCATTGAGTTAGTGACTGTCACTAGTTTAAAATAGCATGTAGGAGAGGTGCAGGGAGAAAAGAGGACTTAAAGTACATCCCAGAGAACAGGACTATAGCAATCATATAATATGTATCCTAAATGGGTGTTGACTTGAATAGCTATATACTCAGTTTCTTGTGCCAGAGATATTTAATCTAGTCGAGCCTGCTTTTATATAAAAGTCGCTTGCTTTCTTTCTGTAGGACATTTCTACTCTTTTATGGTAAGTCATATATGCCTTAAAAGGATATTTAAAAGGAGGATTTAAATTGTTGCAGTGTTTTTAGAAAATAATGACTATTAAAAGCTCTAAAGTAGTTGGGTCACTAAAGGAAAAAAAATGTGCTACAAAGGGATTCGAGCTATGAAAATGAACTAAGATATAACTGAAAAGATAAGGAGAAAGAACAGTGTAGTTCTTTTCCAGCTCCTAATGAGGGAGCTTCAGGATGTTAAACATTTATGAGCTTTTAGTTTTAACTATGTTTTAGTATGCTTTTCATTATTTTTCTAAAATGATTAAAAATGGTACTAATACTTTTACTTCCCTTTACCAGAAAACTTTAATTCTTACCTTACATGAATGAACTAGTAGTGCAAAAGTTTACTTTTTATACTGACTACACATAACAGCAAAAGTGAAGTCCTGGCTGGACAGATGATGGTAAACTCTTCACTGACTTCTCCATGGCCAGTATTTCTTCCTTAGAATTTATTAACCCCAGCCTGAAGTGCAAAAAAATATTTAATATCTTTATTCTGTAGGGTTGACCCTTGTGTTTTCCCTGTTTTTTGAAGTTGTGTTTTGTTGCTTGCAACAAAAAACACAACTGAGCACCAGTCCAGAAAAGCACATAAACCCATCTGTAGCATTGTTTTTATTGTGGTATTTTCGTTTTCCTCAAACTAGTAGCTTTCTTCACTTCCCGGATTCAGGCAGCAAAAATGCTCGTTTGTTTTTTGGGGTTTTTTTGTTTTTTTTTTTCCAAATATGAATGGCCCTGTTTCAGTTAAGAAAACATATGGAAAAGCTTGGAAGTTCTAAGAGGTAATAGATAAAGAAAATACCATGTGTATGTGTGTGTATATGTATGTATGCTTTTACACCTTTTAAGCTAGACTTATTGCTTTAGATGCAGCAGATCAGGGGAGAAAATGGGCTGACTCATGATCTCAGCCTTGTGTTAATAGCTTCAAGCTTCAATATTACAGTCTCAGTGGGAATGCCTATGCTGTTGTTAGCTCCTTCGTGTTTCCACAGTCCATGTTTTGTCTTACTCCCTGGTCTGAGATCAAACTCATCCCTTACAGGCGGTACGGGTGCAACTGTGGTCATGTGCTGTTCAAATTCAATCTCACTGTCAGGCCTTGTAAAGAAGAGAAGAATAGAAAAAGCTATCAAAACCTACACATGTACTGTCTGGGAAAGGGATGTTGGGGTTGGCCATATTGGCTTTTTACCCAGGAGTTCCCATGAGCAAGCTCTGTTACTCCTGAGCAGGTAACAGGACCAAAATGAGAAGGGAATCTGCACCTTTGAAATGTAACCCACTGTACTCAGAACTAGTTTAGCCAACTGACGTGTCTTAAGCTTTGCAAAATTACCAAGGAGATCAAACAAGACTATAAAAGTTAAAAGCAATGTTGCTTAGCTGAAAACACAACCTAATTTAATCTTTTTAGATAAGGCAGATAAATCCCAGTAATTTAGCTATCATATTGGATACATAATTATTGGCATTAGGCTATAACACAATTAGATTAGGACTTTGCTTCCTGCCTTTTCCAGAATATTTGGTAATGAAGCTAAAGACAATTTGTCTGTGATGCCTCCCCTTCTAAAGAAGCCATACAAATAAAATATTTGGCTTTGTGATTAAATGGCTAGATAGAGAATGGATGAAGATAGCTGAATTTATACACATTTCCTTATTTCCTTTATCTTGGTTTATTTTATCAACACAAGCTTATTTGGAGCACTCTGATTTTCCATCTGGCATTTCTTAACTGCAGTAAGCCAGTAACCGAGTATCTGGTTGCCCACTCTTCTGGGCAGTGGGGATAACAGCCTTGTTTTACACCTATTCTGAATATGTCCACCTCCCTTGTAAAACACTGTCTCAATCTAACTTCTGGCCTGAGGAGTGGCTGAGGGGGAGGTAGCACAGCAAAACCCTTCCTCCTCACAAGCCTGTGATCCCAGCACACTGCAGCACTGGCATGGTTCTGTCTGGTTCGGAGGAGACAGCTGTTGCCTGACAGAAGCTAGAGCAAGCTCTGAATAGCAAAAAGGACCGTGCAGTGTACCAAAAAGTATTTTCTTTTTCACCCTCTCTTTATAGCTATATATTAGAACTTGAGGAACTCAGCACCATTGCTAATAAAGACAGAATTGCCTTTAGGCTTAGCTTTAAATTGGACAGGTTTATCTCCTTTCTGCTACTGCCTTGTCACCATCTGCTGTGTTTGCACTCAGTTGTCAGCTGGGACTTGTGCACATGCATATTGCAATCCTCTTGCCTTCACATAGCAGTTCACATACTAAGGTCTGGCAGTTTGCGTGTTAAGGTAGGTGGAATAGCACTGCAATTTAGTAAGCCCTTGATCAACATCCCCATGAGCAGCTCAGCACTGTTTGAAATATAACTGAAGAAAAATTATGATGTTGAACAAGTAGCTGTTCACTCTTTAGCTATATGCTGCTTGTGTTGCCCTCTTGCTGTAAAGACAATCTGTTTGAAAGTGAAAAATAGGATCCTCAGACACCTCAGCTGTGGTCATTAAGACCCAAAGAAACTCTGTTCCTGTTTGCTGGATGACCTTTGGCAAGTCAAGATGACCTTTTTTGACCATAAGTTTTTCTATCTATAGAGACAGTGAAGCCTGCCCTTCTTTCCAGTTCTAAGGGGGTAAAACATTTTATGTAAGAGTTTGATGCTGTTTACTATTACAAACTACCACTTGGGATCATGCAATCAGCAATAGGTCACACCTGTTACCCCCAAAGAGGGTGTAGGGAGCCCTGCTGAGGGGTTAAAGTGGTGAAGTACAAGCTCTAGGAAAGGAAAAGAAAAAAAAGAAATAGCTGCTTCCTCTACTTAGAGAAATGGGAAGGCTTTTACTGATTCTGACCTCTTCTTAGGCAATGGGAGCTCTTGCCGCCTTCTCTTTCCTCTCCTGTCCTTTCTCTTTGCACAGGCTTGCCTGCGGAGGTTGTGGCAGCTTAATATTAAAAAGGGAAAACAATCTGTATAGCATCCAATGTGGTAGCAGCAAGTATTTTGAAATCAGAGGAGTGCATCAGGCAGTGAGGTTGGTTGTTGCTGAGGACAGGGATGAAAATAATGCCCTGACCCCTTCTTTGCTGCATGTGACAGCCAGTAGCTTGGAAAAGGGCTGTCATTAGCAATGGGCACTGCAAGACTCGGAGATGATTGCAGGACACTTTATTCCCTATTGCACACTGGAGGATATGATTTGTCATCACCACAATGAGACACAGTGTCCTCAATTCTACTATAATCTAAATATTTCTTGGTAACAGCAGCATTGACCCAAATTCTAATTTTGGGAGCCTCCAGAATTATAATTCTAACACATTTGGATCCAGATTTTGAGCTTGAACTTTTCTTTATTTATTTCTTTAAAGAAAATCTCACGTTAGAATTTTAATAACAGGAGGAAGAAATAAAGATTGTTTATACAGGATTTTATCACTATGGGGTCTCTGACTTTCTTTTGCAGCAATTCAGAGCTTGCTCCCTATGTTCAAGGCTTGCTTACTAACAACACATGCTGGTTAATTTAGTGGACAATTTGCTAATGTCAGGACATAAACTACTGCCTACAAATTCTTTATGAATATTTCACTTCTAATTGTCTTTACCAAATACACTGGATGTGAAGTTTATAATGCAGTAGCTGCAAACACAATGGTCTGACACAGCTATAACCTCAACATCCATATGTTTTGCCATAGATGTTTACCAATAACTCAAGCAGAGAACCCAAAGAGTAGCAATTAAAACAATCCATCCTTGTAATTTAAAGCTTCCTGCGTAAGGAAGTGGAGGAGCATTATTGTCTCCGGATTTAAGCCTGCTGAAGACTTTCAGATTGTGAATTCAGGAACCTGAAGGAGGGCAGAAAATTTGAGTAAGCACATTACCACTTCCTCTGGAGGAGTTGGTTGCTGTTCCAGTGGTATTGTAACCACTAAATGTCACAGTGATCTCTCTGGTCCAGCTCAGCACTGCTCCGCAAACTCATCTTTTTACAGTCACTGACTCAGCTTTATGAGTAGCTGGTGTACCTTTTTTAAGTTCAGGAGGAAACTCAACTATATATTTAGGGTATCTTATAAATAACTCCTGCCCTCTACACAGCTGACACAAAATGAGGTTTTAATTTCTCATTTTGGTAATGATTTACAACTGGTTTTCCACTGGGCTTATGAAACATTATATATATGCTTCAATGAATGTTTCATATGTATATATTTATATATAAACAGTGAAAAATTACTTCTGAGAATCACTTACAAACCCACCATATCTTACGCAAAAAACATGTCTTGCAGATATACTAAACAGTCCTTGCTGCTATCACAATTGAACAGAGAAATTCTCATTCTTCCCTCTCTTTGTACATATATATATCAGTAATGAGGATAGAGCTATGATTCAAGATGACAATTTTTGGACAGGAGAGCTATTTTTCAGTGGCTGATTTAGTGCTATGGTGGGCTGTTTATTCTGGAAAACACTTTGCTATATTTCCTTTTAGAAAAAAAATAAGATTACACAAGGTTGGATTTTATTTTATTTTTTTTTTTAATAATTTACATTCAGATTTTCTGATCTTGGTAATTTGCTTGCCCTGTTCTTAGGATTTTGTGGTTTGTTTGTTTGTTTCTTTGTTTCTTTGCTTCTTTATCATCAAATAATCTAGAATTTTTCTTTATCTCAGCCTCTCAATTGGAAAGTGAGAGATGGATAAAAAGCATGAAAACAAAGGAAATTCTCCTCTGATGGGACTAGGGCTGAGACCACAGATCTGTCTCACAGAATGAGGCAAGTCACTTGGCTTGTGCTTCGGCTTCTCAGTCTGTAAGCAGGGGTTATAACTGTATTTCAGTGAGATGCTTTGAGATTCACATCCGAAAAGCACTAAGCGTGATTAATATACAAGCATGTGATGTCTGAAATGCAAAAATACCATGTTGTTTAATCACTGGTGCTTTATGGATGTTCTTTGACATAAAGACAGCAGCTGGGTCTCTTCAAAACAATCCCAAAAAGTCTAATCACTAATGATTTACTTGCTATTCACAAGAGGTGTTTTATGCAAGTAATTACACAGGGACTAGGAATTTGAACAGTGATGTGATCAAGATTCATCTGCATGACTGCAAACAATTTAAAATTATTTTCCAAATATTTATTTTTAATGAAAATTAAATTAAAAATTCTTAAAGCCTGGCATTTAAGATCATGATATTTTTTTAATGGCTACTGGGAGTTAAAGGAAGTTTAGGAGTGTGGAATGCTTAATAGTAAAAAGGGGAAAAACTGACTTGTACTTTTATTGCTTGCTTTCACCCTCCCCCTTAAGAGGGAGAGAGGAGGTCATGGAGGATCCTGAAATGATCAGTCACTTTCTACATTAAGGGCACTCCTGCGCCTCCCTTCCCATCCCCCACTGCTAGCTCCCACAAGTGCTAAGAGTAATTAAACAGAGCAGCCAGTGCAAGTAATAACATTAAGGAATGAAGACTAATCAGTTCAGTGGGTGTAGTCTGGTTAGTTCTCTTTTGATTGAGAACCTCCTGTGTAACTGTGTACAACTCTTTTTTCTTTAAAGGACTAGCTCTCTCTGCTGACCCCAGTGACATTTTCAGTCCTAACTTTCTTGCTCACCGTTCTTGTTTTTGGTATCCCTACCCATTTGTGTAAAAGTCAAACAGGAAGGAAGATACTATGATGAGCTGTATGAAATTCTAGACCTACTAATACCTTTGATATAATTTATAGCTCATGAAGAAACTGAAGTGGATTCCAGTTAGACTAGATGATTGTTGTAGGTCTTTTCCAATCGAACTATTCTATTCTCTTCTGGGCTATTCTACTGTACCTGAATGGAAAGCTAGGCTTGGTAATGCAATAAACCTGTTCAGGAAGGGATTTAAGCAGAGCTACATGTGTTCTAAAGATTGTGTGCAGCCTGTGGATGTACCTGACTGACATTCAATGAAGCTTGCTATTTCCGTGCATGCTTAAGTGTCTTTAAGTGATACTGATAGCCCCTGTGATAAGAGTGTGCGATTGATGGTTTTGGTTTGGGTTTTCTTGGTGGGGTTTATTTTTTTATTTGCCAGCTGCTCCAGTTTTTCCTCTCAAACATCAGCATTCCCCATATTTTTGTAGTATTTCACTTCATACTCTTTCCCCAGTGCCTGTGCCATCTGCCTGAGTGAGGAACACCTCCTTTCAACCTGACTTCCTTTTCAACTCAGCAGGCACTGCAATCTTTTTCTTGGCTCCTGGTATCTCATCTAATCAAACACCATGCTTTTAAGCTGGCTCCCTGCATCTGCACTAGGTATTTTGCTAGACTATCAGACAGAACTGAAAGCTTCCAGCTTGCCTACCTTCTTGTCTGCCAAATTGGCAGCAAATCATGAAGCTTGTAAA
>JAVHNF010075375.1:0-10532 GCA_034783455.1 Micropsitta finschii
TGGGTTTCAAATCTCCAGTTTTTTAACTACTTAGCAATTTTAGGCACAAAGGTCAGTCACTGCTTGGGAGAACAGAAGGCTCTGGGGAGACCTTATGACAATCTTCCAGTACCTAAAAGGAGCCTACAAGAGACCTGGAGAGAGATTTTTTTATAAGGGCTTTTAAGCTTAGGACAAGGGAACAAGGTAAACTGAAATAGGGGATATTTAGATTAGGCATTATGAAGTTGTTCCTTCCTATGAGGGTGATGCAGCACTGGCACAGTTTGCCCAGAGAAGTTGTGACTGCCCCATCCCTTGAAGTGGTCAAGGCCAGGCTGAATGGGGCTTTGCACAACCTGGACTAGTAGAAGATGTCCCTACCCATGGCAGAGAGATTGGAGCTAGATAACCTTTAAGGTCCCTTCCAACCCAAGCCATTCTATGATTCTATAAAATGTATGACAAAAGCTACTTTTTGTTTACTCTTTCTAGTTTGTCATTAGTAATGCATCTGTACTTTATATTTTTATTGCTTCTGCTGGTTTATATGTGATTTTGCCTGGGATCATTATGAGGCTAACTGAGACAGACTTAGTTATTTATCTCATTTACTTTTAAGAATATTGGTAAACTATTTTCTTTTTTTTTGTAGACCCCTGGAATTTTCCTCAGAATTCTGAGATTAATTAGTAATAATGATTGATAATTGAGGTTAATTATTTAGAAGAGTCCTTGAATAATAAAAAAATTCCTTAAGTAAAACTTAGCCAATCCTCAAAACCAGCTGTCATCTAACATCTAACAAGTGAAACAAAAATAATTTCTTGTCACTCTAAATTAGTTATGTAATTTTGCTTCCAACGATAGAAACATGTATAGAAAGTTTTCTATCTTTTGCAAGCAATTTTTTTAAATTAAATTAAATTATTTCCTATATGACATTGTTAAAATTTGCTTCATACTGGCATACTTAAATATTTTGTTGCATTGTCTGTCAGGAGGATGTAGGTAAGTATTGAATTTCTTTTCCTTTTGTGTGTGATTTGGGTGTAGGTGCAAAGGTGTTGACAGTGTTGCCAGCAAGGAGGCCATAGGAACTGCCCCAAGCTGGACACAATTGATTCCAGACAATTTCCACAGACCACCACAGGACACAGCCAATCAGCCAAGCTGGTGGAGCTTCTAGTAAAACATACTTAGAAAAGGCAAAACCACTGCACTGTTGTGGTAGTGGTGGAGGTAGTAGTAGTAGTAGTAATAGTAATGGTAAGGCATTGTAGTGGGGGCAGAGAAGGAGAAGCAGAAGGAAGAGAGGAGGAAGAAGAACGAAGGAAAGGAGAAGGAAGAAAGCAGGGAGGAGGTCAGGTACTCCAGGTGCTCCAGCAGATATCCAAAGATTGCAACTTGTGGAGGAGCCCATGCTTAAAGAGATGGATATTCCCTGAAGAAACTGTGGCCCATGGACAGTCCATATTGGAGAAGATTTTCTCCTGAAGGACTGCAGCCTGTGGAGAGGAGTCATGCTAGAGTGGGGGAAAAGTGTGAGGAGGAAGAAGCAGTAGACAGAAGCCATTATGTACTGATTGTAACCCTCCCCCTCCCATCCCCACTATATTGTTTGTGGGCAGCATCCTAGAGTGGGCAATGAAGAAACTAATTGAGCCTGGGAAAGTGGGGACAGAAAGATGTTTTTGTGTTTGCCTTTTTGTTTCTCACTACCCAAATCTATTTTAATTAGCTATAAATTTATTTTCCTCAAGTTGAGTCTGTTTTGTCTGTTGACAGTAATTGGTAAGTGTTCTCCCTGTCTTTAACGTGACAGTATTTCTTGTTTCTCTTCTGTTTTCTCCCATCCTTCCGAGAGGAAAAGTGAATGAGCAGTTGGGTTCAGCTCTTTGGTGAGGTTAGCCCACCACAGTATGTCATCTCAGGAAAATGGTTTCCACTGTAAAACCTATGCACGCTCTTTGTTTAGATTTCAAGGTCTTGACTGAAGTAGCTCCAGTATATGCTTTCTGTTTTCTAGTATCAGAGAAGAAATAAAATATATGAAGTTTAAAGGTTGGATTATTAAAATACAATTTGCAGTGAAAAGACATATAAAAACCTGAATGGTTATGTTCCAAACCAATGCCTATTGAGCAGAGTAAGTGAGATGACAAAAATATGCAGACTCCTGCAATTAAGGTGCAGGGGGGAGGTGGAGAAAAGTAATATTTTTAATACCTGATAGCATAAACCTTGATCTTTATTTTGCCAGTTGAATACTGAATATGTTTTCAAGTGGTCCTTTGTGAAGTTTGCACATGGGCAATTTGCCAAGCAAGAGCTAGTAGTTCAGCTAAACTTAACTGAAATGTGTCTACACAGTTAATAAAATGATTATCTTCTATATTCAGAAGTTTTCAGTCAAGGCAAGAGGAATAATGATATATTTCTATTATTGGGTTAGATTTTTACTTTAGGAATATACCCTGGAAGGCATCACTCTTTGGTGTTCCAGATGAATCTTAAAATGCCCTAGAAATTAAGCAAATTCCATCTTGAAACTACACAGACTATTTTTCCTACTACTTCCACCTAAAATTAGAAACTTGTTTAGTATTACCACATTAAACTAATGGTTTCTCTGTTTCAATAACATTTTTAAAATTTAGAGTCTTAGGGTACTGGAATCACTCGAATTACATGCAACTCTACTCCTTTGTGTTACTATTAATTTAAAACTCCTCGATCACAGTAATAGCTAAATTATGATTGCTCACCACCTAACTGATACCCAGCCAATCCCCAAGCAGTGACTGGTCCCTTCCAGGTAACTCCCTTCAGTTTATATACCGAGCATAACATGCTGTGGTATAGAGTATCCTTTTGGCTAGCTCTGGTTAGGTGTTCTGCATCATCTCCCTCCCAGCTTCTTGTGCCCTTCCTCACTGGCAGAGCGTGAGACTGAAAAGTCCTTGATCAGGGTAAGCGCTACTTAGAAACAACTAAAACATTAGTGTGCTATCAGCACTGTTCTCAGAATAAATCCAAAACAGCACTGTACCAGCTACTTGGAAGAAAATTAACTCTATCCCAGCTGAAATTAGGACAAGACTTTATTTACATTTTATTTTTTTTAATTTTAAATGTGAGTTACAAAACTGCGTAAAATTTTTGATAGCTAATACAATGCACGTCAATATTCAAATTTAAAACATAAGAAATCCCAATCAGGTAGTAAATAAGTAAACAGGAATATAATGTTTACCTTCCAAATAAAAACATGCATTATTATGTGTTGGATATAAATTTCAAGCATTAGTATACTTTTTTCTTAATAAATCTAAAATGTAGAGTGTGAAATATATAAAAAACAGTGAGGGAAAATAATGTAATTCTTGTGCATTAAGTGCAAATACAGCATAAATAAATAGGACTACAAAAATAGAACTATAGACATTGCAATGTAAATAAAACCTAGAAGCATGAGTTTAATGGTTTAAAATTTGTTTTTAGATTTAAAGTGTGATGGAGCTACCCAAAACTGACATTGAAAATTATGAAAACCTAGAACTGAAGCTGATCTTGACCTGGGAATTTAACCTAATTTTTATGATTTAGGTGCAACAGTAAGTTTGAACAGGCTTCAGTAAAAAGTTGTAAGGAAAGAAGGGCAAAGATGTAGGAGGAGCTGACAGTACTGAGGAATTTAATGATATAAACCAAATTAATTGCTTGTAAAGCTGCTGTAAAGCTGTAACAATCCATGACTTGCTAAAAACGTAGAACCTTGGAAGCAAAGTGGGTCATGATATAGTGCACACACAGAGGGTACATCACGACTGCAAAGGTTTCTGTTTAAAAGAAGAGGGAGGAAAGAAGGAATCTGCAGAGTGCAAATAAAAGGGCTGGGGAGAGGAGGAGAAGAAAATTCTGAGGAAGGCAAGGGCATTTGCAAGCCTGAGAAGTTGCAAATGCCAAGTCTCTTTTTTGCAGTCTGAAGAAATAGGTGGGTTGTACAAACAGGCAAGGAGTTACTCAAGGGTGTGTGCATGTTCTTTATCATTTAAAGAAAAAAACCCCTGGTGTTTAAATGTAGCAATTTAATGTTATGATATCATAATCATAACAAGATGTAAATAGCATATCAAAATTATCAGTATTTAAGAAAACCATAAGTTCACACCTATGATTTATTATTGAGTAGGGTTATTTATGATGCTTATGCATTTCTTCATAATGTTGTGGGGTTCTTTTTTGTCCCTAGTTCCTTCCATTCACACAAAGCTATATATAGACTGGATGATATTTTGGAAGGAAATTTTGTCAAGAGAATTGCTAAAAGCATAAGGAACCTATTAGATGTAGTTTTCAGTAATTTAAATTTCTAATATTTGATTTTAAAATGATGAAACATCCAATAACCCAAATGACCCAACACAAACATATCCATGGAATAAATTATTTAAAATGAAAGCACAAAAATTATTTGTTCAGCTGCTCTAGTGACTGGAAGGTTAGGAACAAAAGCTATTATTGTTCAGTGTATTTTTTCACAGGAAATAGACAGTGGCAAACATACAGTAGTTCAACACATGAGATCAGAGACACAGTTTTTATAGTAAACCAAAACCAGATGTTGGAAGGGCTCAAGACCTTTAGAGAAATTATTAGTTATGTTTGCCTTTGAAAGCAAAGAAAGTTTACAGAGTCATGTACCTGATTAACAAAAAGACAGGTTACAAAAGCTGAGTATTAACTTATTCAAGAAAAAAATATTTGCCATACATACTATTTTATATATGGTGGTTAGTATTGTACATAGGACTTGAATTTTATTTTCAATTTGTTTTGGATGAATATGCTAACTTGTTCATACTACCAAACAAATTTAAAAAATAAGAAAAAGGTTAAATATTTTAAAACTGAAGGCCAGAATTGTGAAATATGACAGTAAGCTCTTGCAGTTTCAGTTCCACCATAAATAGATACAAAATTAGGCATTAAAGAAGACTTAATTTTAACAATTTATGAGAGCAAATTTTTATTTGATAGTACTACAGAAGTAGTAGATAAGCTTTTCATGTAGTATAAAGTCTTTCACTAGTTAATGACTTGATACCACTGGACGATAACCAATTTCATTGGAATTTGATATAATAGTCAAAAGTAAGGACTCACTTATATTTCTACAGATGTTTTGCAAATAGGCACTTATGTTGGAAGAAAAAGAGGGGGACTGTAGCACCTTAGACACCAAGTTTTATCTGTCACGAGGCACAAAACTGTGGGACATTACACTTATTTATTGTAGTACCTCTCAAACTATTTGTTTCTTGGCATGTTAAATAAGTTGTCTCTGAGTTCAGTACATAAGGTGCTTTCACTTGTGAAGTTATTGCTGCTAACGAACCAGCAAGAAGGAATAGAAAGGTCAGTATGCTTGAGGCAATACAATAAAATTAACCCTTGTGATGAAATAATATAACAGTATAACAGAGAAGAAAGCTGAAATTTGGACATTGGAATATTGATCTTAGTTTTACCTAAGAAATTCTGATATTTTCTCACATATTCTCACAAAATTCTTTGCATCCTACTTGTCTTCATGTCAATCAGCTTTGATTTTTTTTTTCTTTACCCTGTTTCACAAGCTGGAAATGGATTTTAAAGGTTAGGCACCTACTGTATGTTTAGTCCTTTTGTAGTCCTCTACCTGTAGAGCTAGAGAGTCTTAAAACTCTGGAGCTGGGAAATCCTGAAAGATTGCTATTTTGAAGAGATGAGTCTGTAGATAACATTTGATGCCTAAAAGTAAACATTTCAAGAGACTATAGTATCAGAGAAGTTGTTGGAGATGTGGTCACAGTGAAAGGGAATATCGTGTCATTTGATTTTAACTCATAATTTGAAGACTGTTAGGCTTTTTAAAGTTTCACATAAATTAAATATATAAACTACATGTATTTCAAGTTAAATGACACTCATCTTAATAATGTTCTGATAACTAAAATATATAAAATTATATGAATTAGCTCTCAAAGGATATTTCTATGCAATCACCAAAAACTAACCCAGACCTAGAGTTTCACTTGTTTGAACCTCATCCTGTTAAATACATTTCAAAGTGGAAGAAAATTCTTTGAGCAGAACTTCTGGAATTTTCTTTACTTGATACCCACTTGCAGGTGCAATCCAGTGTGCAGAGTAGCACAAAAAAGTAATGTCTTTACACCTTCCCTACAGTTTCAAGTATACAGTTTGAGTTTAAATTGAAAATAATTATACAGTCTCACATAAGAATTCAGATATTTACACACAAAGGAAAATGTAGACTAAACTGTATTAAATGTACCTCCTAGAATGCCTGTTAGTCTTGTATGGTAATGCTTAGGACATGTGTATGGTAGGTAACACAGAATCATAGAATCAGGTAGGTTGAAAGAGACCTTTAAGATCATTGAGTCCAACCGTTACCCCAGGACTGCCAAGTTCACCACTAAACCATGTCACTGAGGACCTCACCTACACAGTTTTTGAACACTTCCAAAGATGGTGATTCCACCAGTTCCCTTAGAAGCCTGTTTCAGTGCCTGACTACCATGTCAGTGAAGAATTTTTTCTTAATATCCACTCTAAACCTTCCTTGCTACAGCTTGAAGGCCATTTTCTCTCATTCTATCACTTCTTACTTAGAAGAGACCAGCCACCCCCTCTCTCCATCCTCCTTTCAGGTAGCTGTAGAGAACAATGTCTCCTTTGAGCCTTCTCTTCTCCAGACTAAACAACCCCAGTCCCCTCAGTCATTCCTCATAAGACATGTTCTCCAGACCTTCACCAGCTTCGCTGCCCTTTTCTGGACCTGCTCCAGCATTTTAATATCTCTCTTGTAGTGAGGGGTTCAGAACTGAGCATAGAATTAGAGGTCCTGCCTCACCAGTGTTAACTACAGGGGGATAAACCCTTCCCTAGCCTTGCTGGGTACACTATTTCTGATACAAGCCTCAATGCTGTTGGTCTTCTTGGCTACCTGGACACACTGATGGCTCACGTTCAGCTATTTGTTGACCAACACTCTAGGTCCTTTACCGCTGAGCGGCTTTCCAGCCACTCTTTCTCAGGCCTGTAGCACTGCTTAGGACTGTTGGGGGCCAGGTTCAGGACCTGGCATTTTGCTTTGTTGAACTCAAATTGTGAGACCTCAATTGAAATATTGTGTGCAGTTCTGGTGTCCTCAACACAAAAAGGACATGCAACTGTTGGAACAAGTCCAGAGGAGGGCCACGAAGATGATCAGGGGACTGGAGCACCTCCCGTATGAGGATAGGCTGAGAAAGTTGAGGCTGTTCAGCCTGAAGAAGAGAAGGCTGCGTGGAGACCTCATAGCAGCCTTCCAGTATCTGAAGGGGGCCTACAAGGATGCTGGGGATGGACTCTCCATCAGGGACTGTAGTGAAAGGACAAGGGGTAATGGGTTCAAACTTAAACAGGGTAAGTTTTCCTTACTGGATATAACGAAGAAATTATTTACTGTGGGGGTGGTGAGGGACTGGTCCAGGTTGCCTAGGAATGTTGTGAATGCTCCATCCCTGCCAGTGTTCAAGGCCAGGTTGGACAGAGCCTTGGGTGGCATGGTTTAGTGAGAGTTGTCCCTGCCCATGACAGGGGAGTTGGAGCTAGATGATCTTAAGGTCCTTTCCAACCCTAACTAGTCTATGATTCTATAATTATTTATAATATCTATGATCTAAGTTTTAAATCAGTTCTGATAGTGTCATATATCCTTAAAATCTTGCAGAAGTGGCAGTGTCTGCAAACAATTTTCTCACATTACAGAAGCATATTTTGCTGCATATGTTGTATAAGTATATATTCTAACATTTATAGTTGTATTTTAATAAATATATTAAATTCTATTTATTTTTTGAGATGCTACACTTCCATTTTTTTTTTTTAATAAATATCTATGCTGGGAAAGAACTGCACTTCAATAACCTACATAAACATATTGCATATTATTAGACCTTAAAATTGCATGTTTGACAGATAGCAGTTTCTCAAGGGTATTATTGCAATCTGTGAAACTTATTAACTGTAATTTCATAGCCAATGACAAAAGATAATAAAAAAAATCACCTGTTCTTTAAGTCAAAGCATTTGTCCATAGATAATAAAAAATCATAATTTCCATACATGACTGAAGGGAAAAAAAAATCATCACCTTGAGCTGGTTCCACACATCTGACCAGAAAAAACATAGTAAATCAAACTGTTTTATATTTCAAACAATTTTAATTTGGGACTCTATATAGGAAACCATGTAGGACTTGACTAAAAGATAGTCAAGATTCACAACATATGTCTTTAAAAAGAAGATAAAGGACTAAACTGCATACTTCTCAGGTCAGAAGCACAAGGGATAGGAAATCTGTACAGTAATACCAGATGCTCTTTGTTTAGATGCTTGGACATTGTGAATCCAAATATTTTTCTGAGACCATATATATTAATATAATATGACCTTTCTGCTAATATAAGCGCATTGAATGCTCCCAATCATAGTGATTTTTGTTTCTTTGTTAATTTGGGGGGTCTAGATGCTTTTTTTTTTCACTGCCTGAAATACTGCAATGGATTCTTTTTCCTGTTCATTTTTTAGTGATTTGGCAACTGAGCTGTAACGTGAAAGTTAGATAAACAGTTTATTGTCCTATGTCTTCCTGAAATAACCCAATACCTCTTTTTTTGCTTTGCAGAAGGTTTTTGGTTTCTTGTTTTATTTTTTATACTTTTTAAAATATTCTGAAAATTATAACAAGTATTTGAATGAGTGTGTGAGGTGTCCTGCCCATGGCAGAAGGGTTGGAACTAGATGATCTTAAGGTCCTTTCCAACCCTAACTATTCTATGATTCTGTGAGTGTTGCTGGAATAAAGTAACCTTTCAGAATTAACCTCTCACAAACTGGAATTGGACCTTCACTATTCTGTCCTCCACTAGAGTTTATTATTGATATTCAAGGTTGGGAGACAGGATAAAATTGGTTTTAGCTTCTTGAGGGAAAAAAAGGAATTAAATCTAGGTTTATCACAATGTGAGAATGGTCTAAACATTGGATATTAATTTGTTTTAAATGCAAAAAATTAACAACAAACAAAACCCAAATTCTAAAATTGCTTCTCATGAAAATACGCTTCGTGGCATTGTAGTCCATGTACAAGGAAGTTAAATGTATATTACACAGGGGTTTGGGTATTTTCTGAAAATAGTTGCCTTCAGATGAGAGGTTCATAGACATTTTTATAACATCAAGGAAGCATTTTGAGGTGGGAAAAAGTGAAGGATTTTGCATTTTAAAAATTAGAGTAAGCTTGGTCAAGAACAAATGATTACCACAGTCCTTGTTTCACATCCTGTGATTCCAAACTACGTCTGCAGCTAGGTAACACTATAACAGTTTTCACTTATGTTCACAGAAGAAGAAACATGGCAGATAAAAGTTAAATCTTGATGAAGAATTGCTTGGCTCTCCGAACAGCAGTAAGATGCTTTTAGACAATGTACTTTATTCATATTATTAGTTTTAATGAGTAAGAATTAGCAAAGGAACAATAGTCACTCTCAATTTTATTTTTTTTTTTGTCATTATCTATTTTATCCCAACATATCTCCACCCTCTTCAGCAAAGACACTTTTTCTTCTCTTTTCACTCTTATGCTGCCTGCCACAGTCATACTTTCTGCAGGGAAGTAGGGAGAGTGACACTTTATATTCAAGCTTGATAAATGAATTCTTTGCCTTCTTGTTTCTTGGTAAGTGGGCCATTAAGTTGTATGTCCTTGACTCTCCCTGTTGGTAGGATTAAAGAATATAGCAAAAAAAGGGTTTACCTTTGGGTAAATGTTACTTTACTTCCACAATATGGTTAATAATGTATATATTGTACACAATTCCCTTAATATACTATAGGATTGAAAATGTGGCAGAAGGATTAAAATGTGATATGTTTCATGTTTTCACAAGTCTTGTTGAAGTTTGTTGTGTTAACATCTTAACATAAGCTTATATTCCCACTTGCATTACATGAAGACTATAATATGAAGAAAAAAAATGTTACTCCTCTGGACCAGTTTTTATAATGCTCATCCTTAACTGACAATAAGTAATTGGAAAAGAATATTTGTATTTGTAAGGTTTGACCTTGACATTGTTTGTGTAGGCCTCCAAAGCAATTATTGTAGAAACTGAGATGGAAAACAATGGCAAAAAGCAGACTGTTTGAATAAGTGCAAATCACAAACATAGCTGCATGGTATTAGATGACAGTTTACTTTTAATGAGGGAAGACATGAAGTAATTAAATCTTGACATACAATTATGAAAAATACCAGGTAACAAGCTTACTGTGCAATATAAAATAAGAAAAGACGTTTTCTGAAAACTTGCCTGATGCTCTGTCATCTGAGACTGTTCTTTATGAGTGCAGGGTGAAGGTCAAGGAGGTATCTCAACTCCATCAATCCTTTGGACAGTTACAAATGACCTTTCACTTTTCATAAGACATT
>JAVHNF010075385.1:0-13911 GCA_034783455.1 Micropsitta finschii
TTGCCTATTGCCTGAGGGAAGATGGAGATATCGTCTAGAAACCTCTCCAGGGCTGACAACTGTATCACCACAGTCAGACGCAATTATGTGTTGGAGTAGCTAGCAGGAAAGGGGATTGACAGTGACCAAGATAGCAGAAAGGACTGGGAGAAGGCAGACCAAATCTTAGTAATGCAAAGTCAATGCCTAGATTGCTAAACCTAGGCATTACACAAAGGACCTCCTTTGGCAACCGCTACCCAAGATGACTAACGTTTGCTCATGCTGACTTCAATGAAAAATTAAGTGCTTGAGAAACTGCTACCTAGGGTGAGGAAGGGTATGTCTACATGGTATGTGGCAGGCTGACAAAGACTCACCCTGCCTGCACTCCAACCTGGCCAGACACAAGCCAGCACCAATGCAGAGGACATGTAGCTGTGGTTTAGTACAACCCCAAACTCGAGCTAACAAGCCCTGCAGAGAGACAGGGCTGGAGCTCAACATCCTCACTTATGCAGCTGTACAGCTTCCGGTGCAGGGCTGGCTTGTGTCCAGTTGGCTTGAAGCTTGGGCAGAACAAGCTTATGTCTGCTTGCAAAATACTGTGCACACCTAACTTCACACAGCTCTGACTTTCGCCCAAGAGGCTGCAGAAATGAAGAAATCCCACATAAAGCAGCCATTCTAGATTCTTGGCTTCTTCAAAACCCAGAGACTCACACTGTAGAGCCAACCCTGTTTTGCTTTCCTAGGAGATTCCAGGAATCAAGTAGTGAATCTCAACAAAATAAAATTAGTTTTATTTAAATCTTTCAGGTCTCCTCTTTTTAAAAATCCTATGATTTGATCAGAAATGCTCCATGCATAAGTTTTAGCCCTCCTAAGTAAGAATTCTAAGCGTACTTTTGTCATGCATTTCAATTCTGACTACCTTGGGCCAAAATACTCTTATCTTCTGCAAGATAATTCGATAACTGCTGACCTGGATTATGGGCCTAACCCAAACCCAGAGCAAATCACTTTCAACGGTACATTCATTTTGTTCCTGTTGTTCATGTAGCGACGTGACCAGACAAAGATTTCTAGAGGCTGGGAACTTACTAACCAAGTCTGTGCCCAAGCCCTGTAGGGTTTTTTTTCTGCCTGTAAAATGGTCTAGTCACCTGTGAGGGCTGATTGGGAGAAACCACAATGATGAACTATGCTGCACAATCTCAGGCAAGTTGCAGCGTTTTTAAGGATTATCACTCCATTTCTAAACCACCAAAAGACTACACTTCAGAGATCAGAGGAGTCAAGAAACACTATACTCTCTGACCCCTACACAGATTAAATTCTTAGGAAACTACATGTCAACATGATGGCCACTATTCATAAATAACAAACCTGGACACTGTACCCTGGTGCTTTCAATCAAACCAGATAGCTACACCCATTACCAAAAATAATGACTAATGAAATGACTAAGAGGGATGGGTAACTGAAAAGCAGAGGCTGCAGGAATGACACAATATTGTGAAGCATTAATTCTGCCAGGGAGCCTGGTTTTTTATATACTTTTCTCTTTGGGAACACAGTGCCAACCCAGTCTGGTCATTTTATTACATAGGAAAGGGGAATTCCTGCTTGCAGAAGAGCCTCATTGCTGCAAAGGAAAAAGTAAAGTCATCCAGAAGAGCAACAAAATGTTAAAGCAAGCTTGTGTATTACAGCTGAAAGTGTAACTCAGAAAGGAAACAAATTACAAGTGAATCAGAGTCTTCTCTTGCTGCTTACATTACACACATGTACAAAGACAGAGAAGCATGGCAGTGGCAAAAATGAATGGACTGTGCCAAACTTTCTCTTACTGCCCTTGCCAAAATGCCCTGTTGTCTCTTGAAATACAACTTAATGGGAGCCAGGGAGCAAGAAGCCTGATCTAATGCTCACTGAATCAATAGCAATTGATTTTTCTGATAACTCCCATGGCCTTCGTCTATGTTCTGCCCTGAAAGAGTTCATTTATTCCTTTGCTCTTTCATCATATTTCTTCCTAGAATGAATCTCCATGGGTTGAATTTCTATGAACATACAAATCTATTAGTCTATTCACAATAATTCTGTTTAGATTCCTTTCACTGCTTGCTTTATCCACATACCTGCTTGCCTGAGATTAAGCCTCACAAGTCCTTGCTACAGAGACACACTGGGGGGAAAGAGAGCTAGCCAAGTTCACCAGACGGACTTGGCGGGGGGAGTGGGGGGATGGAAAGGAGGGGGAAGCAGCAAGAAACTCCAATTTACACTGGCTTCCCAGTTCAGCATTTGAGCTGCAAACCTATCCTTGCTGTAATACCTCAATTTTTTTTCTTTACTGTTTGCTCATTTTTCAAATTAGAAGTGCTCTGGGCTCCTTGGGATGAAAGGTTCTAACTAAGTACTTAAATGTTGTTATTATCATTGAGATTATTCACAAATAGATGTGTCAAGGTAGATTCAGAGCAAGATCTGATGAGGATCTTCCAGGCATCTATCTGTACTGTTATATAGTATTAAGGTGTGAACAGGGAAAACCACATACCCAGTCAGCACTGTGTTCAAGTGGCCTGCCAATTCCAGCTAATCACTAAGTTATTTACTTCCAGTTTATTAGGCTGAAACTGCCACTAGCTGTTGGCAGCCTCTAATATTTACACCTTACTTTCCTGGGGTCTCTTCAAACACTGCTGCAATAAAAAAGCCATTTCTTCCAGGTTTAGATGCAAGAATTAACACACAGAGCACCACACAAGGCCAAGCCAAATTCTGATCTCAGTTACAAATGTGCAACCTCATTGATTTCCAGTGGCTTAATTTGCAATGGTCTTGAGCTGCTGTACCTGAGAGCACAATTTGATCCACCATTCACAGAGAGGAGTTAACAGCAGTACCTCTTACACACATGTGACTATTTTAAGCACAGTAACAGCTGGACAAACATCACTCACCATCAGTGGCCTCAGTCTCCTTTCCATCACATCCAATAAATCTCAGGATGAGCAACTCCTCAAAAATTAGCCTAAACAATTCTCATTTTATGTTTCTGTAGCTTTTTATTATTTTACTATTTGAGCACCTCAGAAACTTCCAAGTTTATCCTGAAAGCACTCTCATCAGAGAATGAAGAGTTGGAATTCCTTACTGAATTGGTGGAAGACTTTCCACAGTGAAATCACGGGACTTTTCGAAGATCACAGGAAATTTCAGTGAAGGCTTGAATTTAGATTTTCCAAACTGTAGGAAATAGGACATCTAATACAAGAATCTCCTTCTCTTATCAATACTTTTCACTAGACAGCAATAAAAGCATAAAGTAAGTTCTCAAATCCACTGACTATTTTTCAACATGGATTTTTCTTTTTCAGCCAGATACAATGTCCTTACATTGATATCACTGAGGACTCCTGGACAGGAATGCTTTCATTTCTTCCACCTGTAAAGATCTGGTTTTGGTCTCCTAAAGCTGCCTTTTCCAAGGACCGCTCCCTGTGCAGTGTTCTCTTTTGATTTTAGATGCATGATTAAAACTTATAGCCATGCCCTCAGTTGTGTAAGGAAAACAAAGTATTTACCCATGCACAGCAAAGATGCTGAGCCTCTGATGTGCACTGGACTATGCGCTCCACATGAAGTTCCCAACCACTTTACACCTTCCTACTGCCAACACAAGGGAGTTCCACAATTTGCTCAGGGCCAGGCACACCTTTAGTCATAGGAAAACCTCCTAAGAAGCGGCCAGAGCAAACCAATACTGACTCATAGCACATGTGTACTTGCTCTAGTGACCATTTCCAGAAACCATAAAAATACTGCAGACAAGCCCTGTCCTGCAAAAATTACACATTCGCAGATCATTCAGCAGGCTGAGCTCATTGCAATGAGGAAAGCCACCATGTTACAAAGGATAGCTTTCTTTACAGATTTGTTCAAGGATGTCTTCTATCCAATGTAAGGATGTAGAAACAAGCAGTCAGGAGACTGCACCAAAAGAAACTCCAACACATTTTGCTGACTGCACTGTAAGCTGTGCCACATCTCTAGATTTCAGTCCTGGCTATCCTCCACAGAAATTAAGTTTACCATGTGCTGCAGACTGACAAGTAATGATATCAGCCACATAAGTATCTCACCAGCTTAATTTTGGATAGTCATACTTGCATTAATTACGTTTCTTCTCTCTAAGAAGAGAAAGCTAACAAGGGAGTGGAAAAGAAAAAAAAAAGAGAAGTAAAGGAATACAAAAGTCAGGCTTTGTTTTTAATAACTTGAAAATGTGACTTGCTAGGGAGTGAGCTACCATTTATTTTACTTTAGGCCACTTTGAGATTTCCAGTCACTTTGTAAGGTATCAGTTGGGAACTACTGACATTATAGCACAGTCAAGTAGATACAGGTCAGCAAAAGTCATCAGAAACAATCTAACAGGCCAAGGTTTACCCTAGTAAAGAATAGTTAGCTTAATTGAAAAAGTTTCACTGCTCAGTTCACTACTGTGAAACAAAATCCAAGGATTTTAAGAAATAATAACATCCAAATTAATGTTGTTAGACTTACATCCCAAATGGGAAAGCTAAATGTAAAACCAGTCTCTCCTCTGTCTCACCTGCCTGCTGTACATAGAGTCCTATTCAGGTACCAGAGGATGGAAGGTCTCACTGGAAGCATTCTTTGCTGCAATTTTCTACATGACTACAGTACAGAAGCTGACTCATCCATAGCTCTGGGATGCCAGTACATATCCTTCTCCATGACTCCGTGTTCTTTCTGTCACTTTTATCCTCCCCTCCTCTCTCTCTTTCTTTCTCCTCCTTCCATATACACATACCAAGTCAGCCTGATTTAGGACAGCAAGGAAGTTTTGTGTTGGTCGTTATATCTCCATCTGTCCATCTGTGAAACAGTGTTCTAGTCACAGACATTACCTGAATAGTGATTTTACAAAAAATAAAAATGCAAAGGCTATTTCACACACACACACAAAAAAAAAAAATCAAAGTGACTAAATCTGCTAAGCTAACTATTTTCTCTCTTTTGTTCACAGTAATCCTGGTGAACATTTTAAAAGTACAGGGAAGATTTTGAGATGAGGCTTTATAAAGCAAGTGCTCTATTGTTCCTGCTGCCATTATCAGAAATGCCTGCCCTTGGCCAAAATTTCTCCTCCTCCACTCTGGCACTCCCTGGCTGCTAACCTGCTGTTACACACTGTCCCTGGAGGTGAACCACAAAGGCCAAGAGAGAACCGCTTGTGAAAGGACTGTAAAGCATCATGCATTACTAAACTGGAGAACCCATGCAAAAAGATGCTGTTTGTACCTGCTGTTATCTAAAAAGCTGTTGCACTTATTGTGTGCAGGTGTATGTCAAAGTTGACTGGACGCTACAAAATCTGATCTTGTGGCCAGGCAATTCCGGCTTTTGCTCCTTTTATTGTCTGCTCTCACAGACCTGCATGAACTCGGGCTAGTGAACTCTGAAAAGCAATTGGCCTGATTTGCCGGAAATGCTTGAGCACCTAAGCAGTCCACAGATAGAAAAGAGAACAGTTATCAGCTTCATTTTTGTTTGTTTTTTTTTTAATGTGGGTTGAATTAACTGCAGAATCACCACTGCATGTGCGATAGCACTGGAAACTGAATTTATCCGCCCTCTGATAACATACTAGTGCTACCCCCTGACTAAAAACTGAGAGACAAAGTCCTGGTTGTAATCAATTCACAGTGCATTCTCCTGTACTGGAGTTTGTCAAGCACTTCTGACAATTTGAGGATAACACTGTCTTGGATATAGATATTTCACAGGCAGAGAAAAAAATCTACCTGGGATACATTATTTGTTAACTGTTCACTCAGCTCATGATGGGTGTGTGACTCTGAACTGTATTTGGCATCTAACATCTCTCTTTTGATAGACAGCAATACCCCTGCAGCCTGATCTCTGAGCCAGTGCAGACAAGGAATGGACAGCACACGTTCATCAAACTAACATCTGCTTTCAGTTCTCATTTATAGATGTGGAATCCTTTCAACTGGACATTAATCATTCTCTACAGCAGCAATTAGATACTTGAGACAGATCAGAACAAATCAAATTAGCCTTATTTATTAAACAAAAAAATCCAAAGGAGCAAATAAAAAAGACACCAGACCATCCTGTGTGCAACAACATAAAGAGAAAATTAAGATACTGACACACAGGAGACTAAAGGCTTTCAGGTGCTATTTTCAAAGCCTCAACTGTAACAGAATAGCAGAGGGCTCTACTGCAGAATGCCTCATGGATTATTTTAGCAATAAGGTATAATTGAAAGGATTATTGTGAATGTAATGTTTCCCTTCCAAAAATTCCAGGAATGCAAAAATGACTCTCATCTGCACTGCGTGACTCATGCTTTTAATGTTGGAACTTCATTTTCACTCATGAGGAATTCAAGCTCAGGAAAATGTTACCACAGAAATCCTCATTCAATCAACAAAGGAAAATCTTTCTCTTTTGTTGCAGTTAAACAAAGCCTAAGAGTAGTATCTTTGGAGAGTCTGGCTTGGTTCAGCTTCAGGCAATGGACATCCTGCACACCAAGGAAAGACACTGCTCTCATGGAGGGATCAAACAGATGCCCCTGAGGAGCTCACGTTCTGCAGACTAGCTCAAACTTCAAGCAGCTTCCTCTTGCTGTGTTTCTCCAACTTAACATGGCAGACAGCTTTCAGCAAGCAAGGTGAGCGACTCTGCCACATTTGCCTGGAAATTAGTAGCAAAAGATATGTAGATGACCACAAGATGAATCTGGACTGGTCTAGGGGAAGGTGAGCAGCTACCCACCAAACACCTGATACTCTATCTTTCTTCAACTTTCTTCAGAAAATATGTTTATATTTTAATGAGGAAACAATGTAGTATGTTACAAAAATCTGGCAATGCATGAGTGAAGAAGAGCTCTCATCATTTAGATTACACGTATATGCAGTATTTCAGGGGATTTTTTTGTAAGGAGAGCTAAATGTTAAGCAGATGAAAAGTTTCATGAAAGAATGACATCTGAGAATGTCAGACAAAATGATCCTCGTCTGCCTGTGCCATAGATCATGAAGCCATCATCTGCTCCTATCTAGAAAGCCCCATCCTGAACTGGGCTGCCTTTGCTGCTGGAAGGCACCCAGGTAGGATGAGCAAGTCCATAGGAAATGGGGCTCTGCTGCACAACTTCCAAAATTGTGCTGCTTTATCACATCTCCTCTCAGCACCTGTTTAGGGTGTCCATAGGTGGGATGGAGGCTTGCATGGAAAGAGGGTATACACTTTTTCCAGTGACTCCCTCAGATCTCTCTTCCTCCTTCAATATCCACAGCCTCCCATGCTGATCCTTCCCTCCCGCTTCTCCAGCTCTGCATACACCTGACCGTAATAACAGCAGAGATACCATCTGGGGTTAGCTTATTACATGTTTATTACTCCTTTGTTTATTTCTTCAGAAATATAAACTGTTGTTACCTGTGCAAGCTTGTGCATCTAGGCCAGTTCTGGTGAGCCTTAAAACCCCCAAATTGAAAATAGCCTAAAGATGCGAAGAATCACAGCCGGCATTGCAGCCCAAAAGGCAGGCAGTTAGCTGAGGTATGGAGAGAGAACCATTGCAACATGTAGCATGTAGGGATTGTTTTATATTTAAGATTTCCTGGCTTGGAGGTACTGTGTTAGCTAGTCAGATGTGGTTATAAATAGACGCGCCTGCTGCCATTAATCACAATAATTTGGCAATGTGGCTACCAATGTAAAATTACAAAAGGAACAGGTATCTTGCAAACCTAAGCTCAGTTTATCGTTAGCCAGATCATTTATCAGCCAGGGAAAATAACCTTTCTTGCATGTTCTGTGATCTCATGCAAACAGGAATCTGAGCAAGAGAGAGAGGAAGGGGCCTTGGTTTATTTGATTTGATTTTTCATTCGGTTCAATGTAATTTTAAGAAATATTAATCTGCTCCTTCGTTTAATTTCATCTGTACCACTGTCCAAGAGAAATGCACTAATTTATAAGTTGAAGCAAGCCTTGAGATAATGACACCCACCATTCATCCAAATTTGTCACTAGCATCCCATTAAAGCTGTAATTATTTTTTAATTAAAACTAAGGAAGCTGGCATGTGTGTGCCTACTTTATACATCTGTTATGGGTTAAAATAGCTTTTAAAAAATGTTTTTTTAGACCACAGTCTTTTGTGGCCATGGCCTATGCCAAAGAAAACGCAAACTTGCTTATTTTCTCCATGGGGCGCAACACTGCCTATGTGTGCCTGAACAGATTCGACTGGCCGTGAAAAGAATTCTAAATAAAACACAAACATGGAATTTGGCAACGCCACAGAAGCAAGCTTAAGACTAATTCCAGCATGCGGACGGCTCTCACACAGCAAGTCTGGCTCCACTATAAATGAAACCAGGCTCTGTAAAATCGCCAGTAAAGTTTGAGTTAGGATTTAAAGAGACAGCACCCTTATTGCAAGGTTTACAGGGGAAAAAACACACACGTGTGCGCGCACACGCATACCCCAGCTTATTAAGGAAATTCATGCTGGCCCAATAAGTCTGTCCATTGCACACTGTGTTTACTTTCAGCAGTCATTTCCACTTAAAAATAAATGGGAAGTTAAAAATCAAAACACACAAAATCCAGCAAATTCACTTTGGACTTGATTTCCTGGGAAAAATGCTGTAATTATTACTGCAGGGACCGCTGGCAGTGACAGCAATGAATGAAAGACCTACCTGATGGCAAAAGTTAAATGATATATTAAACAAAGAAAGAACTATGAATGTTTGGGGCAGAGCAGGGAAAGGGAAAGGTGCAGACAGGGAGAAGCTCCATAGGTGGGGTGGCCACAGGCAGAGCAAGCCTCTTCCCATCAGACAGCCTAACAAGCAGGATGGTGACTCACTGGGACTTGCTGAGAAGGAGCTATGTGCAATCCAGCCCTCTACTGCCATGCAGAGGGGCAAATCTAACCCTGGGGGAAAGAAATCCCATGGATAATACCTCCCCAGGAGTCCCAATTGGCCCCAAAGAGCAAAGACATCTCTGAAGGAAGAGTGAAGAGAAAGTGAGAAACAGCATTCACTCATCTTTACCTATTAAGGAGAAAACAAATTTAAGAAATCTCAGCTTATAATCACAAAACATGGCCTGGCAAGCTTAAAGGGAAAGGGCAAGGAGCAAATTATTTAAGGCAGTGATGGTGCTGTCTCCTACACACTCTTCCTTACAGCTCTGGATAATACCAGGACACAGAATTAAAATTATACCTCAAGCAGCCACCTCAAACCCTGAACACTGGGGTTTTAGTCAAAAGAGAAGATTTGCTGGCTAGAGAGCTCTAAATATGGGAACAGCTCAGACGTTTATGAGTGTGCTCAACTGCATTAATGAACGTTGACAGTAGTGGTGGAGGCAGGAGCTAGCACCACTGCAGCTTTCACACTGCTCCTCATGGAGAGCGTGCAGAGAAAGTACGAAGGAAATTGGCAGGGAGTTTACGGCAATTTCACAGGATTATTTTACAACTATTCTATGTATCTATTGGTAATGATAGTAAAATGTTTGGCTTCAACAGTCAATGGAGCTTATAAGTTGCTACCTCAAATTTACAATGGAGGTATGGTCAGTATTGTCAGTTTAAGGAGAAACCACAAAAGAATAGAGAAAGTATATCTTTTATTATCATATTTTTTATAAGATTTTGCAGAAAGGTAAAATTGCTCACTAATCTTGTCCTCACTGTAGGCAAAACCACAATGATCCCATTCCCAGTTTAATCAACAGTTCACGCATTTTTATAACGGATTTGGATTAACCAATCTGTAAACACTCAGACCTAATTTTTTGACAGAGTTTGCATTATAAGCCTGTCTGTGCCATAATAAATGAACTTGCTCTCTCCCTGTTCAAACAGAGGGGAGAAAAAAATAACCCAAATATCTGTTAGAAGATGCAAACTGAAAAATAGCTTCCCTTTAGGCCAAGGGTGCTGGTTCTATGCTGAGGTCGTACAATATTCCTTGAATTTTTGTTTTCCAGCCTTATCACAGTGGACAATTTTAAATGGTATGATTCTTACCTAAATCTCTGTACATTCCTGAAATCCATGGACCATGTTCACAGCTGGCACAACAGTACAACACCACTGAAGTCAGAAAACACCTCACAGAAGGACGCTCAACTAAGCATCCCCAGGCGGTCCCTAACCAGCCCTTAGTGGATTGCTAGCATGGTACAGCACACCCTGAAAGCATCACGCTTGTCACGCAGCCATGGAAGAGATGTAAAGATCAGGTTTAGATCTGGGTCTCACATGAAATAATCTAGGTCAGTACGGGACATGCAAGGAAACAGTCTGACACACGGAAAGGGCAGTATGCTCCCCTCACATTGCCAGGGGATGTACTGAAAATAATACATTTACAGTTGGCTCCAAATAGCTAAGTGACATTTAAACAAGCATAAAAGCTGCAGGTATGTTGTGCAAACTGGCCTCTCTCTAACCAGAGATTCATGTTAATAGCAAAGACAATAATTTAGAACCCACCGTTTCATGGTGTGATTCCAGCGCCTGTGTCTCCCCACTGCCTAGCTTAGTGCCTGCATTAACCTCATTCCAGAAGTCCCAGGACCTCTGACTCTTACAGCTGAATTCATAAAAAATGTAAGCCTTTGCTATGTGGGATTTTTGCCTGCTTCCTTCGAAGTGCATTTTTTACTGACTCATTGAACCTGGCTTCCGCAGCCTGTGCTATGGCAGGTTGTGTTAGCTGGAACAGGGACACAGAAGTGGTTTGATTAAGACAAAACCAGGAGGGAAATAAAGATAGCAAAGGCACGTACCATAATCTAGCCTACCAGATTTCTGTACACACTGCAAAAATGCTTGGGAAAAGCCTGTCCCAAACAAAGCAAACAGCATAAAAACGTATGTTGCCAACAGTTGCTCAGCTGTTTACTGCTCAGCAGAAAGAAGGACCAACACGAAGCACATAGGAGCCCAGTGGGGCACACACAAGGTGCATCAGCATGGCTTCTTTGACTCAATTCCCTTTCTGAACATAAAGCATCCTGTCTGAGCACAAAACTCTTACTTTTATCTATTTTTATGAAGCACTCAACGAAGGAAAAAGAACTCTGGGCTTCTGAATTAAGCAGCTCTGGAGGGACACAGGGTAATTTTTTTCTGCAGCTCTCTGGCCTAAACCTGAGCCACCCCAGGAATATGTGATCCAGTTCCTCTAGATAAAATAAAATAAAGCTGTTTCATTACAAAATGTACAGTGCCTCACTGTTGCCTCCACTTTTCCCACTCTGGCTTGTGAACTAAGAGTGGTTCTCATTGCAACTACCTACACCATACACCACGGCTTGCCCTACTTCCTTTGACGCTGAGCATTATATTTGTACACAAGAGATTTATCTCTGTTCTCACAAGCTGAACAGGCCAATTCACTTCCTGGCTCAGACAGACAAACACATCCACACATATCTATTGGAAAGCAAGAAGAAAAGTGATAACAAAAAGCTACTGCTGAAGGGGCAGGAGAAAACTCCATCCTGAATACGCCAGGTGAGGCTGTACAAGTGAACTGTTTAGCATATGCTATGTACAAATGAATGGAAATTTACTGAGATAAAAAAAGAATAATTGCAAACATTTATGGCTCGTGCATGTGTATTAAAAAAAAAAAAAAACCAAAAAAAAAACAGCTCTTAGAAATCTGGTGCATTGCCCAACCAAAAAGCAAGACACCTGACAAACACTACCCCTAATTTTGTCACTTGGTAGGTGATTGCTTCCTTCCTTCTCTTCCTGCATCTGATTTCTCCTTTTAGGAAGTGTGCACCAAGAGGCATTCAACTCCCTGAAAAGGGTGGGAAGGATGTGGCAGCAGAGAGAGGCTGGTCCTATCCTATCCTACAAACCATCCCTGCTGCTTACCCTGCTGCAGAAACATGAAAGCCATTCCTGTCTCTTTGCTGAATATGAACAGGCATCATGCTACAACTTCAAGAACAGGTCTGCTCCTCCTTTGGACAACCAAGGTGTTTCTGGACAAAATGGCTGCCCAAAGCTATGGTAGTGCCCAAACCTTGCCTGTTTAAAGCCCCATTAAAGGAGTCTTTATTTATGCTGGTGTCTTCTGGAAAGCACTGCACAAACACCAAAAGAAGACCCTGTGATTTGTTTGGGTTTTCTGCCAAAGCAGGAGGCACTTTACTATCAGTGGTGCCTTTTTGTAACCAAGCTGCTCTCTCCCTTCCAAACTACTGATAATCCCAAATATACAATGAATCAAGTTAAAAAAAAAAAAAAAAAAAAAAGGTAAAAGGGTAAAAAAGGAGGTTTTAGTAATGGGAACAAGGCACAAGAAAGGAGCCCTGTAAATAAATTAAAAAAAAAAATAATAATAAAATAAACCCACAAAACTCAATCAGATGGAACAGAAATGTCTTTCACTTGCTTTCCCATAACCTCCCTTTTTGCCTCATCTCCCATCTGATACCACCAAAGTCTGTGCTTTAACAAAGATGGATCAGTTGCTGTGTTGTCCCCTGGTGCTTACCTATACTCCAAAGTCACCTATTCCTAACCCAGCCATCACTCAGCAAACTCTAAAAGGAAATAAATTCGTTCATTCCAATAAGCAAATTATAAAATCACCTTCATCCATCTTGTTCTTATATTTTTAAATTTGATTGCGGCCAGAGAGTTGCTGGCTGGGAATTACCCTTCCCCCACGCACACATACACCCTTTAAAAATGCAAAATCTAGCCCTCTATTTCAATATTTCTGATGTCAGTGACCGGTGTCAGTTCTCCCCATACAGTAACTGCTTTAAAGCGCTGCATACAGCACTGCATTAAAAATTAATTACACATGCTATTTTATTGATAGTGCATAATGTAATGAGCACCAGCTGTGCTAAACATCCAAACTCCTTTTTAAGACAGCTATAAAAAAAGAAAGAAACTGCACTTCCAAATGCTTCTCCTGTCAGAGGAGAAAACCAGCAACATCTTGGATGGATTTGAAACAGGATTCTTTGATTTAGCTCTCCATTTGGAGCGTTTGAAGAGTTCAGATTCTTGGGCTCAGCATAGTGGTATGCAATCGAGTTAACTCTCGCAATGTTGAAGGCACTGTCTTCACTGCAGGCAGTGTTGCCTTAAATCCTTTTGTCCCGAGACTACCAGGTTCAGTTCCACCCATTAATATTGTAATTAAGGACTTTTATTTTTTCCTGGTATGTCTGGAAATGGCAGGCATCCACTTTAAAGCACCTTTAAATATCACTATTGCTCCTACTGGTTCTTAACTTGACATAATTAGGACTTACAAAGTTATACTGATCGGACATCTGTCTAGAACAAAGCCTCAGCCATGCTTGAATTGCCAATGCCACTGCCCCATGCAGCACCCTAATTTTAGTTGCCTCTTTGCTGTCTTAAGGTCTCTGCTGCATCTTGACAAACACACCAGTCAGTCAAAAAATCAGTTTGTGATTAGATCCATCTATTTTGAGTTTGGATCTGATTTTAATATCTGGTGAGACAGAGAGCTGCATAGATAGACAGGTCACATATGATTTTAATACTCAGATAGATGGATGAATACATAGATTGATAGATGAAAAGATGGATGCATACACTCAGACTGATGCATTACCATTTGTAGTATATACATCTCACACACCCCTGCAGTCTGTAAGTACTGTCTACAAAGTCAGTTCCACTGTAGCATGCATTAACTATTTCACTAAAATAAATAAATACATGTAACCATGACTAATAGGGCCATGTCTCCTGAATGTTAGCCCCTGCTTTATGCAAACCTCTTCTTTATGCAGCAAGATGAAAAGATACATTTA
>JAVHNF010075390.1:0-11951 GCA_034783455.1 Micropsitta finschii
GTCTCATACTTACTGAGTTTGTGTTGCTGGCAAGGAACGTCTTATGATGGAATGAACTTGTCTGTAAACATCCAACTTTGACATGCATCGGCAGGACGTGTGATTGGCAAAGCTGACAGTTACAGGTTTGGGGCCATGAGAAAGAGGCACTGTGATCTCAAATAACTATAAAAGGGAAAGAAAAGAAAAGAACTTTTTGTTTTATACATCATTAACACTACAACTAAAAATAACATAAGGACATACAGAAAAAGCTATAAGGAATTTAAGTTTAGGGTTTTGTTATCTACCATCATTCTGTGGCATATTCAATTATACCACTAAATAATCATTATGTGCAAAATGAATACAGTAGCTATGGTATGACAATTAACACTTTAAAGCCTATTACATGCCTGTTTGCCTACTATAACATTTAAGCTAAAAGAGGAAAATGTACTAAGAACTCATTTCTCTAGATGAAATGCCTTCAAATTGGCATCCTTTTCAAAAATCTAAAACTTAACATTTGGAAAGTGCTTCAAAAAGTTGGAAAACAAGAATAACTTTAAAAGGGGGTAAGCTAAAACCTAATACATCAGTTGTACAATCACAAAAACTTGTGTAAAACAGCAATATATTGGACTTAGATAAAAATATTTTTGGATGAACAAGTTCTGAACTGCAGCATACTGTACTTCTGACTTGCCACTGTTTCTATCAATGAAAATTATATGGTTACCCTAACAGAATTTATATAGAACTTTTCTTTTTTTTTCCCAAGATATTAAAAAAAAATCCACTACTAATAAAATAATAATGTATATGAATGAATAAAATCCTAATTCTAGTGGTAAATGCAATTCAAGTGGTGGAAGAGGTCAACTTCAACAATATCTTGTAGAAAACCTGAACATGTGATAACAGACAAACAATGAGACTCATTTCAGTATTCAATTTGGGACATCCACTTTATCAAGTTAAGAAAGTTTCATTGTATGACTCAGTAGTCTCCTGAAAAGTTAGTTACAGCACTAGTTAGTTAGTTTATGCCTTTTAGGTGTTTAGTCACTTCTCCATATATATATATTTGAGAATATTTCTGCATCCGCTGGTGACTTTATAAACATGGCCATCAGATATTATTCCAGTTTCTAGGGAGCTATCAAGAAGAGAGTTTTTCTCATTAGAGAGACTGCTAGCCAAAACATAGTAGCACTTGGATTCTTGCTCCAGCTGCAAAATAAGTAAAACTTCTTGAAATTTTGGTCTTGAGTCATTAATAAGGTAAGAGCAGAAGTCCATATCTATTGGTACCAATAAATGAATGCTCAATTATCACCAGACATACCTCCAGGGTTTTCACTAAGTTCAACACAGACTTCAGGGGACTTTCTAATCGAGTTTTTATCCTAATGCTTTTTGGCTTCCAACCTGATACTGGCTCCTTTACCCTTATCTGTTATAAACATTCCTTTAAACTAATCACAAAATGCATTCGTACCAAAATGCTTCATACAAAACCAGCAATAATCATAACACAAACCTATCATTTTCATACTAATGTTATATGAAAATAGCTTTATGTACTTACTAATTTATTTGAAAATTATCCACCTATTTAAAGGCCATCATGGATTTTATTATAATGCACAAACTAACTAGAAAATTTAGAGGAGGACGGTGGTGGTGTAGATAAAGACAGAAAGGACCATGCTTGTGAAAAAAAAGGTCTCATTTTTGCATATAGTATATATTCAAGAAAATATATGCTGCGTTCTTTGGGTATCTTTAATCAGATGACAAAACTTACCTACATATACAAGGTTTGTATCTTGTTTAAACAAGTTGTGCTTTCAGGACAGTACAACTGTTGAGATTTCTGAAAATCTAGACAGCTAAAAATCTACAGATGCAACAGCCTTTACTATATTAAATATCTCATAAGAAAATATATCCTTAAAAGACATGCATGAATTGTGGGAGAGAACAGAGTATGGACTTAATTACAATACTACACATGTAAAGTGAATCTTGTTTGTTCTCTTATGACAGTATGAACTTTCTTTCCAGAAGCTGAAGTAAAAACCCACAACAGGGAGAACTGATAAAACATAGAAAGTGAATATAAGCATGATTCTTCAGGTCCCTGTCAGCCTAACTGTACTCCTGTTCGGCTTGAGGAGCGCACTGAGAGAAATTTCTATAACACACACACGAACTGTGAGTAGAAATGACAGTGAATATGAATTATTTTAATCTACATTTATCCTTCAATTTAAACTGTGACAGGTATCAGTTTAGAAAGCAATGTTACTAACAGCTATTCCCATCACCACTTTAGCAGTGCAATGCAAAATAAGCCTAATTGAACAGCGCAAAGGTAGACTAGTTTCCTTGACCTCTCTGAATTACCTTCAGTTTGTTCAACTAAATTCTCTTAATATCAATGTATTTTACATCACCCAATAGTAGCTACTGTTTATATAAAGTCAAAAAAACTTAAATCAGCCATTTACATTAGAGATTATAACATAACTATAGCAGGTATTACATTTCCAGTCCTGGCTTTTGGAAATTGCTTAAGTGATACATGAACTAGTATTTAAAAAAAAAATATCAACCGGCTCTATTTTCATTACTAGAAATGATGTAAGTGAAATAATAGGATTGGGAATGTTGATTTGTCCTTCCTACACTTCTGTCTGCACATGCTATTAGGATACTATATTCTGATGCATACTGAAAAAGGAGATATTTATTCTTCTCTTCTGACAATGAAAATATATCAAGAAGAGACTTCACAAGAAACTAATTCTTGAGAAGTAGTTTGTTACAGAAAATGTATTCAATACTCAGAATAATTCAGTTAAAATAATCTGTAGCATTTTAAAATAAGATCCATTCTACAGAAAATCTATATTACTCTCTCATCTGTGTTGTGCTCCCTAAATCCAATGAAGCTATTTAAGTGTAAGTGAATTAACTTTCAAAATGCATAAGCTGTGTTTGAATTATCACCTTAATAAATCATTTCAAATTAGGCAAGATCAGATCTTGTGTAATGCCTTCTATATTTGCCAACATCTCTAATTTATTTCTTGCTCATCTTCCTCATCCAACAGAACAATAAGCTCAACACCTGTTGTCACTACAGTGAATGTCTGGCAACATGTAACAGCTAAACGTCAACATCTAGAAAGGATATTTCTATGAGAAGTGCACCATAACATTTATGTAGGAAAGGCTGGTTCTTGACTCCCTTCCTTTCTGACATCATTTCTGGCTGTGGGTAACATTGTTTGTTGCCACACTGCCCTAATGGGTACCTCTTCTTGGACAGAAGATAGCTTATATTTCTGTCTGATCCCTCACTCAGTAAAGGATTTGTTTTAACTGCATTCTTAGGGGACTGAAACTTCTCTCCCAACTTCAAATGATAGTAAAAATCTAAGTCATACTACAGGCAATGGAGAAAAGACATTTCATTCAGGTCTGTTCTTCAGAGACCAGTGCCTGAAGACAGACATTCAGGAATAAAGACTGCAGAAGAATGAGTTTCAGCTGCCAAAAGAACATGAGATCAGACAGAAGTAGGGATTAGGGCAGTTTTTTCAAATGGAAGAGCTTTCATTGCTTGCAGTTTTCAAAAAAAAGTTAGTAATTATAGCACATTGTGAGTGTTGCCAGAGTTAGAAGCAAACACTAAAAAGCTAGAAGAAAAAAACTAGACTCAACTTTCTTATGCAGTCCTGTACATAATGCTACTAACACTGCATTACCATGAATCCAGTGGAAATCAAGTGCTGAAGAAATGTGTGAGAGTAACTAAAAAGTATCATACATAACAAAAAACCCAACTCCATAACCCAAAAAACCAAATCCACAAAATCATAGTCAAAGCTCAACCCTAACCTTTTCCATAGAAGCTAATATCATAAGCATAAATAAGTCAGCAACATGCTGTTAATATCACATACTAATGGAAGCTCTATGTAACTGAAGAACAGTTGAAAGCCATACACAGTTAATGCATTTCAGAAGAACCTAACACATACCATTCAGCTAGTCTAAGGCTGTTTTGTCACAGAAAGCCAGATGGCAGGTCTTTCCTACAGTCTTTTCCACCATATCTAACATTTCTCTTCAATGTACTGTGTTCAGCCCTCATCTACTTAGGTCATCACCCAATACTATTCTCCATGCCAGCCTCCCCTCATTTCAGCCTAACCCGATTTTCCCTTTCAGCCAGGACACGAAACTTAATCTCCATTTCCTCTTTTTGGGTTCCTTAGCATAATTTTTAGCATCTTTCACATGCACATCTTGTCCCAGGTACTTTTGGATGAATCACATTCCTTCCTTCCCCAAAAGATAAAGGAGAGTGTATCAATGATAGGCTCTCTGTAGAAGATGGGATTTAGGTGCCTGGATCTGAAACTGCATCAGATTTTTGTTGAGCTCCAAGTTACAAAGTCTTCTAGTTAAAAGTAGACCTGAGTCTCCCAATAATTCCATTTGCCTCCCTAAGCCTTTTCTTTTCACGCTTAAAAGTATACAGGAAAACAAAACACACATTCCTCATACAAACCCCTCAAGTATTATATTCTTTACCCAAAATGAGAAAACATGATATTTTTTTTAATATAAAAAGAAATAAATCACAATTTCTGTTTTAACAATAAAGCCGTATACACTTCTTTCTCACTCTGGTCTAAGAAAATGCAGAATCACAAATTTTTCTGTAATATTAAAGAAAAAAAACACACATCAAGCTGCATTTGGCAGAGAAAATTTCACTCCCTTTTGTTAGTAAATAGCAAAATTAGGCTGAGAATGACAAGAGAGTTTAGAATGGAGTATGTTGGAGAACCTCAGTATTAGGTTACTTAAACTAGAATTGTTTATCATGGAACAAGATTATTTTGAGACTATAGAATCATTTGGGTTGGAAAGTACTTTCAAAGCTTATCTAGCCCAACCCCCCTGCAATGAGCAGGGATATCTTCAACTAGATCAGATTGCTCAGAGCCACATCCAGATGTGCTCTGAATGCTTCCAGGGATGGCGCATCTATCACCTCTCTGGGCAACCTGTGCCAGTATTCTACCACTCTCATTTTAAAGAATTTTTTCCTCACATCCAGCTTGAATCTCCACTCTGATACTGGCTATTCTATTGATACATCTCTGGTAAAGGAAACATGATGTTCTTGGTGTTAATAACTGAGCTTCCTTATAACAGTCTCCATCTTTATGTCATGGAAAAATGCAAGTCTTTCTTACAGTAAATGGCTTAAATATAAATTGTGTGCTAAACCCATGACAGTCACTGGTACTCTATGGATTTAAAAACAAAAACCAAACAAAAGTTTTGGTTATAGGACAATTTTTTAAATTATATGTTAAGGATATGTATTTCCCATAGTTCCCACTGACTTTATATCTGCCTAGCCAAACGTGAAACATTCATTTTCAAATGTGCAGGAAGGTAATTTTTCTTCATGCACTTGGATTACATAATCTGTAATAAAATGTATTTTAGGCTTAATCCTTAACTTTTGCTCCACTGCACCAGCCAAAACTGAAAGGCAGCTTAACCTACAGACACAAACATCAGCTTCTTGTACTTGTACCTTCTGCCCCCCAGTACAGACAGGTATGTTATTAAAGAACTTTTCAGACTAATACAAAGGTAAGTGAATAAGCATACCACTTTTACAACTATGCATGCAACTACGATTTTTTCCCTGGAATTTTATTCTTTTACCATCAGGTTTTTTAAATCCTTGAATATCAGTACATATCAGGAAAGAAGTGCAGCAAGAGGATATCAGGCAAAGGTGAGTTCTAATTGCTCTACCCAACCAGACTTGGGTCTTTGGCACTCCACAACTTGCAGTTACCGTGATGCCACGTGTACCAGGGTCCCCCCTTTTTCCAAGCTTTGTTATTTGTTCAGCCATCCTATCAGAAATGTCCAGGCCAGAGCTGCGTGGTCCCACAGACCACCCCTGTAGTAGGCTCTTTTCTGTTCTCATACTGGCACCGCTCTTCCTTTAGCCAGTTATGGAGCTGGAGTGGAGAACAGCAACAAGGGTAGGACCACAGTCAGGTCCACAACCTATAGCTCAGCATGATTTTAAGCTTAAAAAAAAACCCAAGCCCCCAAACCACAAAAATAGCTAACAGCTTGACCAAAAGCGCTATCAGAATTCCTTTTAAAACAATTTCCCATATACTCCTCCACACTGATCCTTATAAAGGCATGCATTTTTGATTCACTGCACTGATAGCTCCTTCTTTCGACTAGAAGGACTCCATACCATACTTGCTAAAACAAACAAACAAACAAAAACTCACAACAAACCCCTGTTGATTTCTATACGAAGTATTTATTTGCTTCAGTGGCTAAAGTAATTTATTCAACACTATCATCATATGTGCCAATATCCATTGTATCAGCACACATAAAATTATGATCTCTGACTTCTGAAATATAAACCAATCAAAACTGTTATTTCCATATAAGGATAAGGAAAGTTTGTAATTCCAGATACTTTTCAAATACAGGATTTATGTATTATTTTTCCCCAGATTTACATGAACTGCACTATATTCTTCTGATGGATTGTGGTTTATTTTGGCAAGTTTCCCTTTAATTGATTGACTCCCAGTTTCCATCACTTGTGATCTTTGCACTTCCTAAAGTGTCAGTAAGGCTGGCCAAACAAAATGAGTGGAACAGAGCACAATATGTCTTGAGAAGGTTTTAAGCTAAGGAAGTAAGAGTGTTTGATTTCAAAGCTGTAAATATTTCTATACTGGAAAGAATGAAAATGAGCTATTTGAAAAATGGTAAATCATAATTATTTATTTTACCATCTAACTTTCTTGATAAAACACTATTTCAAGGCTTATGTGTAACCTATTCAAGGCAACAGGTAACCTATCTGATACAATACGTTTCATATCTGATTAAGATGCTTAATTAGTATACTCACCTTACTCTGTCTTTTTATATTTGAATCACTTTTTAAAATATTTTTTCCCAAATCTTTTAACAAAAAGCATTTGGAAATTATACTGATGTATCATCTCCCACTATTAATAGTACCTACTATATCAATCATTACAATCCTAAATTTAACACAGAAAAATGCATGGCATAAATGGTAAAGTTCAAAACAACTGAAAATTCTTGTGACATATGCATCTCCAAATCATGTAAAGGAATTCCATGTACATATCAAATATGGAAAACCATTTCAAGCTGTTAACTTGTTTCCTGTGAGAAAAGCTCCTCTAAATCTATTTTCAAATTACTCTGAAATATGCTTTCCCTTGAGGGATTATTACTGTAAACATGAAAAAGGAAGATTTAGGAGCTTTACATCATATGATCTCAAAGAAGTCAAAAAACTGTCCATCCTGCCAGCCAAGAGGAAGAATGGAATGAGGCGGCTCTCTGCCATCTGCTTACTGCTTCAAGGTATAAGCAAGTACCTATATGCGTGGCATAAAAAAGTGCAACCAGATAGCATGCTGCTCCACCAGGTAGTTCCTATCTTTCTAACTGCAGTTGAATTACTGATGCCATGGAAATGGAGAAAAACTGTTTGATTAATAAATTAAGAGGAAAAACCAACACAACCACACCACAAAACCAAAATTCAAAAGACCACTTTCCCATCAGACCTTTTTACTAGACAAGCCACCACTTACAAAGTTGGGCTACTGCATTGTCACAGATAAAGGAAAAGTTCTACTGCGTTTTATGCACTAGCCTAGGGGAACAAACGCTTTCATATTCCTCGTATCACATCTCTAATTAAGAAATTTTCTGATGTCCAAATCATAATTGCAAAAACACCCCTTTGCAACTACAAAAACAGTTTTTGTGGGAAAAATTGTATTAAAAGCAAAGCAGAATACTGTTCCATTTTTCTCTTAATAAAGTTAAGTAGCTAGAAAGGAGGAACACAGCCTGAACTGGAGAACTACTGACCTCTCTCTGGACCACCACAGTGGTCGACAAGCCAATCTGGGAACATCTGACGTAGTCCGTTCTCCTGGCAATCAATGATTTGCTCCCCATAAAAATAATTTTTATGCTTAGCTCTTTTCAATTATTTTTTATGAAAGCTGATATCAACTTTAAAACTATTTAGTCTGGAACCAATGCTAGAGCTTGCCCTCACAGTAATACCTCCAGCTGAAAAGTTAATTTCCCATTAAGCACTTTTTCTGCTGGGTGAATAATATGAAGTTATCTTAGGGAGTTTATGCACCATTAATGAAGCTTCAAAAATGGTGACTTACAAAAAGCCAGAAGACGGCTGGTTACTAACCATAAGTTCTCATTTCATTCAGGAAATAAAAGGAAAACAGTAGTGAAAATAGGTGTGTAGGGTACCTGAATTCCACAGAAGGGTCTTGAATCCAATACTTTTTTCTTCCTAATTCTCATCTGATATAGGGGTAAGCTGTGGTCACATAACTTTAAAAATATTTGAGATGATGACAGATGAAGAGATATAGCTATAGCTCTCTTCCTTTATTAAGGGATTTTTTAAAACTGCATTCTGTCAAGGACCAGATAAAACTGGAAAGCAGAAGCAAGATAGAAAACTCAGAGATTAAACTGCTTGCTTTTACAGAGTCAGTTACAAAACAATACTATTGCCTCTTTCTATTAAGTCCTTTAACATTTTCCTTTCCAGAGTCTCTCAAATCTTTAATTACTCCTATATCACATCATCACCAATGACATCAAGATCTTAAAAAAGAAACTTAGCGCTAAACGTTTTCTACTAGGACAGAAAATGTACTGAATGTTTTCTGTGTATCCCCTTTTTCTAATTCCCTCTCAAGAAGGCTCAGAGCATGAAGAATTTTAATGATAAAGGAATGGCATTTCCATGGGCTACAATTTTAAAGTTGGCTATGCAGTTGTGTGTCTTCCTCACAAATATGTACTGCATCTTCAGCTGGTTGAAAAAGGAAGCAAGATTTACACTAAAATTAGTTTTCTTCAAAGTATCAGAAAGATGAGATAAAAAGCCAAAAGCCACAATCAACAAAAATACTACCAAGTACTGTAACAAAAGCAGAATGCTCTAGAAAACGCTTTGAAGCATACCTATTTTTATAGGATTTTTGAGAGAAAAGTTGCAAAATAATTGTAACAATTGTTACAGCTACTTATATACTACATATATGTTATAGCATGTGTGCTTTTCTTTTACAGGCAGCTCACAGGCTCAGTGTACAACCTCTGTGCACTCCTACCTCATCAATGGCCCTGAATTTGAAGACTAAAACCCACGCATATACCTGAAGGAGATGGATTAAAACAAAATGAATAGGCACATTACACTAATATTTCTTAATACAGTAAAATTCAGTTCCTAAAAGGCCTTATTTACAACATGTATCCTGTCTGCCCATGTCCTGAAACAGTCTTTTTCTTCACTGATAAAATGATAGGCTAGTTTTTCAGAGTGCTTGCCTCATACATCAGGCAAATGGTAGATGAGAAAAAAAAAGGGAAACATCATATTTTTTCCCCTAAAAATAATAAATAGGTATATATTTAGGGAGAAAGAGTGTTAAACACTTTCTTCCAGGAAGTAGTCTCTTCAGCTGTTTTTTCTATGTATTCTGGAATTGATTTTTCTCTTTTCTCACAATAGCAATAAGAAGGTTTAAAAACTGCATGACCATAAATGGATTTGCAAGGTGCACTCAAACAGTAGTAAAAGTGAGAACTTACTGTCTTGCTGATGTAACTTGTGCTGATATTCATACACTGGAGTCCTTCGCTATTGCAGCAGCCTCCACATCTGTAGATGGATACACATGGGGGTTTAAAGAAGGTGTTTGTAGTTGCTCCAAATTCTTTTCCCACATCCACACACACTTCACGTGGCATGCACTGAGTTTTTCTCCATTCAGTATCAATACCTGCCAAGTTATAGGGAATTTCATGTGTTATAAAGTAACTGTTTAAAAACAATACTCTCCTGCAGTAAATTAGTGGATTTTTTTTTTAAGTTTAGAACCAGAAAATGCACTGCTAGAGTCAGACCCTTTATTCAGTGAAATACACAACTCCTAATTTCTAGCTAATTTTTCTTCTCCGTAGGGATGTGACATACTGTCATGGAGCAGAAGGAAAGTGACAGAAAAGGCAACATAACAGAGTTGGGGAGAGCTTATGACACAGAATCATAGAAAGGTTTGAGTTGGAAGGGACCTTTAAAGGCCATCTAGTCCAACCCTCCTGCAGTGAGCAAGGACATTTTCAACTAGACCAGGTTGCTCAGAGACCCATCCAGCCTGATCTTGAATGTTTCCAGAGATGGGTATCCACAACTTCTCTGGGCAACTTGTTCCAGTGTCTTACCACCCTCATTGTAAAATATTTCTTCCTTATATCTCATCTAAATATACCCTCTTTTAGTTTAAACCATTACTCCTTGTCCAACTGCAACAGATCCTACTAAAAAGTCTGTCACTATCTTTCTTATAAACCCCCTTTATGTATTGAAAGGCCATAATAAGGTCTTCCCAGAGCCTTCTCCAGGCTGAACAGGCCTAACTCTCTCAGTCTTTCTTCATAGGAGAGGTGCTGCAGTCCTCTGAGTAACTTTGTGGTCCTTCTCAAAGGGCCATCACAAGTACTTCTCTTAAGGTCCAAGTCTTTCCACTGTTGGGGCCCCAGAGCTGAACACAGTAGTCCAGGTGGGGTCTTGAAGAGAGGAGTAGAGTGGGAGAATCCTCTCCCTCGACCTGCTGGTCAGCAGCTAAGCTGTACATACCCTTTCTTATGTGCCTGGGCTGTTTTGCCTTGACTGAAGACTAAAGAAGCACTGCACATCTCAGCAAAATAATTTTTAATCAATACCACACAGTACTTCCCTTGGATACTACATATTAGAAACAATAAATTTGATGCCTACTCACTTAATGTGAAATTCATTTGAATACATTTACTTTGATTACTACAAGAGTACAATTTAAAGCAGAAGATTATTATTCAGCAATTATACACACCATAAAATTTAATCTGAAAGGTGATATTTGTGCCCAGATTATTCACGTAAATTTAGGCAAACATTTTACATCATTATACAGCCTTTTATCAAATACAATCTTACATGAAACCTATTAGACTTGCAGCTGCACAGATCCTTTTATTCTCTCCTGGCATTAGTTCTTGGTAGGCTATTCAGCAAAAATGGAAATTTCACCTAATGCATAACTTAAAGTCTCCATTAAGTACATGATTTCCAGTGTCATGTCAAAAAATACACCTCCTGCTATAAATCCTGTGTTTCTCTGCTTGCAAGCACTTGCTTAAACTGTAACCTATTACATTTTTATCCAGGCCATCTGAAACACTTCAGACATATTTGTTTGAAAGCTGTTTTTTTTTCCGATTTGAGCATAACATGACAACTACCCTTGTGTAACAAGAAAAACCTACAAGTGCATTATTTGGTGTCCTAAAGCAAGAACATGCAAGAGAAGAAAACTTTACCAGCTGTGATTTAATCACAGAAAATGAGCAGAACCTGTTCAATGAATCCAGTTATTAGTGCCCTCTTTGCTTTCTGCAAAATTATTACAGCCTCTACAAAACAGGATTCACCCTTCTTACAATGGATATACCAAAAATATGTCTGCAGAGCAATTTTACATTTTGGAAAGTTGATTTTCAAGGATTTTATATTACAAACATGACATGAAATCAAACTGCTGAGGTTGGTTTGCTGACAATGCTTGGCTTTTAAAGTATTTCTGACACAACTGAGAAGCCTTCAGATATTAATTCATTGTGTGTTAGAACACAGTTTGTGTCCTGTACTTACTTTTCAGGATGTCTGCATTATAGTGTGCTGCGGCAAATTTCATGGAATCATCTGATCTTGTGTCAAAGCTGGAGTGTTCCCTGTTGTGTTGCCAGCC
>JAVHNF010075406.1:0-19654 GCA_034783455.1 Micropsitta finschii
TGAAGATTTCGGCTGATGTCCCTCCTGCTTCACAGTAAATTACAGACAACGCTGCAGCCTGCGACTGGATCTACATCTCTCTTAGAAAAGCCCAGCACACCAAACCCAGTCTTTTCCCCACCCAAGAGAAGCTTGCTCTGACAGTTAAGCTTAACAAAGAACAATGAAGGTGCAGATATTAAGCATACAAATTTGCATAAAATACATACAGCAAATTGTATAGCTCATCCAAAGTTATGCATATAGTGCCCAAAGAGGGACAAAAAGCTGGAATAACCTGATACCTGTCACACTTAGACCTGGTGTGATCAAGTCTGCTCCCTCCTCTGCTGTTCAGATACATCTGAGAAAGCTCCAATTAACATCTCTCCTGTCCTGCCAATGCTGATCCAAGTAGGTAGGTACAAAATACTACTTCTGATAGTTAACGTCAGCCTCAGAAGAGGAGTTCTGGCCGTGGTACTATGCTTGTGGGCATCTGCACCTGCTTTTTTTTCACCTTTAAGTGAAAGCAGGAGGTTTCAGAGCTGCAGAACTGAGCCTTGCATCACTGCCACTTCCTTGTTATTTACTGTGTCCTCAACCTTTATAGCCTTTGGTCATAGGGGATGTGCTCTAAATTCCACATAGGCAGAAGGATCCCAAAGTGATGCATGCTATACAAAGCTCACCAGTGTGGGAGATGGTAAGAAATAGATAGGAAGTTTTGTTCAGACTTGTACTGCGGTAATTACAGGACAGTTCCACTTATTCCAGAAGTCTTGTGCTTACATTTTTAATGAGAAGACAAATCCATAGGACTCTGATAGATCAAGAATGGCCAAGAGTATTGCACTGAATCAGGAAACAGTGGGAACAGTCTCACTGCAGCATTCTGTTGGGTTTAGCATTACATCAACAGTGCTCTTCTGCTGCACATGTGTGTTGGGAGAAAAGCACTGAAAGGCAGCCAAACTCCAAGGGAAAGAGGAAAACAGAAGAGTTCTAACGGAATCATCTGAGTGATCCAATTTACAGTGCTTCCCTTAGACAGGGTAGTGTAGTACCTGAATCACTTTATCGCGCCTCAGGAGTGCAGCCCTTGCGGTCCCTCCACTGGAGTATGAAGAAGGAACAGCAAGCATTTTGTATTGTTAAGCTCCTGAAACAACACTACTGGCAAACGGTGACGTTCCTAAATACCAGAGACCTCGAACTACCCCAATTCTGAACTCTGCTGACTTGAGTCAGTGGCTTTTCTCCAATAGAGAATGTCACCCCCAAACAGGGAACTAACTGAGAGCTGAACCTCTCCCTGCACCCAGAGCAGCCCTGCACACACGGGGAAAGGGGGCAAAGGAGGGCTACTGTTTGGTAGAACATGAGTGATGTCATCTGTTGGCAAAGGAGACATAACCCAAGTGTGCTTACAGATTGTGTAATGTTAAAAACCTTATCGCTCCCGTGCAAGCAAATAAAGGCAATGGGAATACATTTTTTGTGGTAAGAATGCTTTTTAGCTTGCTTTCCTGTAATATATAAGTCTGCAGAAGTGTTGTCATTTCCACAGTCCAAACAGTTTATTCAAAGACTAAAAGGAGTTTCAGTTTTCCACAACTTTGCTTTGTCCTGACAATCCCCGAGCAGGTAATACTTCTAGTGCTTTATTAACACAGACTGGGGTCAATAAACACTTTGTACTCCCTGCCTCCCATATCTACAAATGTCATTCCCCGACCCTAATGCTTAAAGACCAGAGGGATTCCCAGACCCAAGCCAGTGTAAGCTCAGCAGTTCAGTTACATTTCAGCTCTTTCCAAGGCCACCACGTCTGCCACCTTGATAAATGCAGTTGTTGCTAGGATAGAACAAAATCCTTTAATCATTTTCAAACATTAAATTCCATCATGTCTGGCCCATAAATGTAAAGTTCACTTTCCAGGAAGGATTTACCAAAGTTGATACCTTGTGCTGGCAGAATGTTAACTGTACATTCAGCAGAACGATTTCTTTTTTGAGGGGGAGGCTTTTGATGCACTCAGCTCCAAAAATACAGCGATACCCTAATTTGCCCCAAGTGGCTAAAGCTGGATGCTGTCATCTGTACCTAATAAGGCGCAGGGATTTGTTTGTCACGGGCTTATCCTGGGCTAGTTAACGCTGCAAAAGGAGTGACTAAGCTCCAAGTATGTTATCCCTCCCCATCCAGCCTCCAAAGCGTTACGTCTGCGCTGGTTTCTCAGAGGCAACGCACAACATCTGGTGCCGAACCAGTGGGGTCAAATAATGTTCTCACCATTTAGCGTAATTAACTCCAACCGCCCGTCTGCTGCAGGCCCCCGCCGCAGCCAACACAAGCAAAGCTGGGCCAAGACGAAATTTCTCCTCATTATTAAACCCAAATCTAAGCACTTGTCTGTCTGTAAAAACAGAGCAAAGGGAGGAAAACTGAAACCAGCGAGCAGGGTCTGAGGTTTCAATAAATGTCAGAGAGCGTCAAGTCTGTTTGGATTGCAAATTATTGCTGGCTGATGGTCTATTATTTTACAACTGGCGATTGCTGTCAAGGAGTTGGGGAGGGGGTGGCAGGGAGAGGCTTCTCGAAGCCCAGCCAGGGGGGAACAGAAGTCACAAAATACTCCAACAATCATTTAAAAACCCCAATTCTAAAGCAACTTTAATGTTCGCTAAATTTAGAGCTTTTATAGAGCACCTCTTCAAAGGAGTCACCGAGTGCTCTGCTTGTGATAGAAACCATCACCAGGGCTGCTCTGACAGGGAGCATCTGCCATCCCTGCCTCTTGCTCCCAAATGCCATCCCTGGTAGAATTAAGACCACTGGAGGACTGTGAACACGCAACAGTCAAACAGACCATCCCCACCCCTCGTGGTGCATAAGAGGAGCTCCTACCTTGTCAAATGTGCTTGAACAAGACATGCAGAACATTTAAACTGTTCTTACATCCTTTTTGTAAATGAACTGATATCTGAATGGACAAACTTGAATACAGAAGGGGAGGACACGTCTTGACTCCCACTGACTGTAAACCACAGAATCACAGAAGCTGAGGCTTCTGACATAGGGAAAAGTAAATAAATCTGTGCCGTATGCAAAACAATCAGTGGAAACATCCTGGAGTTAATAGGGGGGAAATATTTCCCCCAACGACCCTGATTCCAGCTCCCAGTATCTCAGCCTGTTTTTCGGAAGCAAACCAAGTCACTGAATAGAACTTTACAACTCAACACAGATCCTGGGTCCTTGAAATCTGTAAAGTAATGAAATGCAGAGATGTTTTATATGGACAACATGGTTGCTCTAGATTAATATGTGAGGTAGACTGAAATACAAGTGTGTTGGGCTATATGGGAAAGCTCCTCAGTCCTTCTATGGTCTAGCACTGCCTAAAGATGTGTTCTTATTACATTTCTGAATATCTTCGTCATATACCACTGTCCATGTAGGACACCAATACTATCGTGACTGAATACTGCACCATTAAACTACACCCAAGATGATGTCCAGTACAGATGAAGGATGTTATAAATCCTGACATTCTCCTCTCCAAAGATCTTACCACTGAAGTCAGTTATTCATGGCTTGCTTGTGAGACCTTCATCTCTTGTTATGCTTGGGAAAATCACCTCTGATTCTGTCTCCTGCCCCCCTTGGGCAGAACTTCTGCTTATGGCCTTCTTTAATTCCCTGGGCAGAAGTTTCATACAGCTTTGGCTCTATAAGAACTGCTATTAAGTCAGATTTCATTTGTGTAACCAAGACCTTCATGTTCAGGTGATGCATTGACAGCAAGGTTTTACACGGCGCTTGAAAACTCGGCATGTAAGAACTGCAACATACAATTGAAACTGTCTGCAGGATGTAATGGGGACACTACAAGAAGAAAGAAGAAAGAACCTACTTCTTCTTTGGATTTTCCAGCAATGCAAGCTGAAGAATTCACCAGGTTTGAAGCAAAGCAGACTTTAAAAGCCCCATAAAGTGTCACAATAAGTCTGTTTGACGCTATTGGTAAAAGCAAATCCTATTTCTTCCTCTCCCTAAAATTAAACCTGTGTTTTGCAAAGCAAAAAAGAATGGATTCATAGTTACAAAGAGTGGTTCTATTCCTCTGGACCCGCCACCTCCTCCTCTCCCTCCCTTACACACGCACACAGCAACTGGTAATAAAACTGTAACTTATGATTTCGCACCAATAATATCCCAAGAAGGGTGCCTCTATTTTACCCTAGAGCAAAGGAAAGAGGCCAAAACAATCAATCTCTCTTGTGCAGAGCTGAACATGGGCTCCGCTCCGCCTCAGCTGTGTGTACCCCTGATGTCTGTGGAATATGCTTTACCTGCCAAACTACTCAGCCCAAAATGTGATTGTGACCTTGAAGCTTATTTTGGCCCATTGCAAAGAGAGGGGAGAAGCAGGAGGAACGTGAATCACCCAAAGGCCTCTCCCTGACTTTTCCTCCACAAACGCAACCCTATCTTTCATGCAGAGCTGATCGATATTGTTCCAGTGCAACAGCTTTGGATGGCGAAATCCAAACGTTTTGAAGAGATGGATCCATTTTTATGACTTCCATCAAATTTATCACAATTCCTGGTATCTGGCAGCAAGAACAATTTGCTTTTTCCTCAGTGTCCTGTATTGTACAATGGCACATCCCAGGAGGAAAAATCACGTTTGATTTTATCAAGGGGAATTGAAATTCCTGATTTTGGTCAGTTCTGCACAGAACTGAACAAAGGATCCTGATTTGGTTAGAAAGTTCCCGTTGTGTCACTACATGAAGAAGCAATCTTACATCCCCTCAACCATACGAATGTAGAACTGAATAGTAAATAACTGCAGCACTTGGTCTGAAAGCTGTTCTATCCATGATAGAGAGTGGGGATGTACCTATGATAACTCAGATATCAGCTCCCTGCTTCATAGTATAAAAGATGCACATTCTATAAAGTCTTCTGCTGCTGCCCATTCTGCAGACTGTTAAAACACAATCACATTTGTTCTCTAGCCTTACAATATGCTGTTGTTGTTGAGCTACTCTAAGGGATATTACCAGGTATGGTTCATGCTTTGTACCAACTGATGGTTATCAGCATTGCACAACATGAGGCATTGCAGAATGAAGTAGAGATGTACTGTTTGTCACAGAGACTTCCCAAATACAGTGCACAGCAATTAAGTCAACCCTAATGAACTAGAACACCTCTCTTGGAAGATTCACAAGAGAATGGCTCCCTCTTTTATCGGTATGAGGTTTCCTTATTAAACCAAGGACTGCATTTAACTTCCTTGGCTGGACTAAACTAAGATGCACAGAGAGGGCTGAACACAAAGTGTAACCATTACACACCGAAATGCTCCTGGAAAGCTCAGTATAAACTTAACCCCAGTAAGACCCCTGGCTCAAAACATGCACCTTCATGGTCAGAGTAAAGAGAAAAGCTTCCTTGAGCTGGTTTGGCTTCAGCTCTGCTCCTTCACTTTGGCACCTGTTCACTTAAGAATGATGGATTAACAACTTAAAATTTCAGCAGTTTCCCCCCCCCCCCCCTGCATTGGGATTAAGTGTTTTAGTGTAATTAGTTTCTAATTGCTGTGCCTAAACCATAGGAGTTTATGGGTGTATATACATCTCAATCTCAGCTCTCCTTAGGCAAGAGGGAGTGAAGTTACTTTGAAAGCGAGACTGACCATTGTTTAATGAGAAGTTATGGTCTGACAAATGATTGTGTAAAACACTTCCTCACTTCACATGTGCTCCCTGCATGCTGGGTCCCCAAAGTGCCACGCTCTTAACTTTCGTATTAGGTATCACACCCTCTCCAATTATTTTGTCTACTTGTCAGATCCTCACTTGTGTAAAGAAGCAACTGTCTTTGTTATCTCCCTGCATGGTAACATGATGTTAATGGGCTACTCAGTTGCCTGAGTTTATTACTTATTATAACAATAATGAATATCTCAGCTTTATCCCCTGTCAATACCACTGACAGTTTTAGCTTCGTTTCAGATGCAGCGTCTTCTACAGAGATGGAGAGATGCTCTGCCAAACCTAAGTTGTATCTAGCATGCACTTTCAGAATGAGATGCTTAGATGTGAGGCACAGGTACGATGAGACAGCACAAGCACATTGATCGTTAGGAATCCAGGTAGATTTGCTGTAGAGTTACAGAGGGATACAACTGATCCTCTTCATGAGGAGCAGTGAATAACAATTCAGGTTGAGGAGGTCCAAAAGCGTATCAAGAATCACTGCACCACTCTTCAACCTGGAAGAATGATTTTAAGAACCTCACATATATAAAGACACCATCAGAAAGGAAAAGTGGAAGGCAACTGAGACAAACCAAGTTTGTTCTCTGTCTGTACTTCAAGCCATTTTTCTCTGATGCATCTGAATTTATCTCTGCCCCTGTGAAGATGGATCTACAGTGCACTTCACTCTCAGCTGGCTCGTATGCTGCTTAACTGCTTGGAGCTAAGGAAGTGTGATGATCCTCAGCGACCCTCAATGATCCTCATAGGTCCCTTCCACCTCACATTCTATGACTGGGAGCTCCAGACTGGGGTCTTCTGAGAACAGATTCTCACACTAAATTTTACAGCTGGAAAAATCCAGAAATAAGAATTCCATAAATTTCCATTAAAATTTGACCTAAAATTCTATCAGCTTCCATAAGTCTCATTCTACTTGGCTAAAATGTCCTTAGACTTTTCCAGCGGTAACTAGGCGCATCCATTAATCGGCCTTACCCAGAACATGGATGAGAAAAACACTAAGAACATCACATTATTTTTGGATCTTCAGAAGAGTTTCCAGGCAAAATCCCATCCGAAATGAGGGTTAACATTTAGAAGCTGGACTTTGCATTTTAAGATCTGGTGGCTAATATCTAGCTTGGGGCAAACCAAACCAAACTGAAAAAGACTGCTGAACAAAACCTAGAACGAGCACATGAGGGATGTAGTCTTTCTTTGGTTGCATTCAGCATGTGAAACCACCCATTGGGCTGACCACCCTGAGCTCAAATATTATTTAATGCTAGTGTAAAAAGCAAATAATAATACTGCAGTGTGAGTGTTCCATAGCGCGGCTTCCAATTCACCTCTGCCCTTCCAGACTCTGGGTAATGATTCATTTTCTCCTGACAGGAGGGGTACAGCATTCTCAGGACTTCTTGGGTGGAAGAAAGTTGGTAGGAAGCAAATCCACAGTGAGCCATTAAACTTGATGAGGATTAATACCCTCCCTTACTAGCTTAATGTACAAAATGCATCGATCGCTTTGAGAATTGTGCTTATGTCTACAGCTGGGAGCAAACCTGTGATCTGGGGGTTTTTTTCACTGTGTATGTACTACCTAACTAATGGTGAAACAAACCCCAGTGCAGTAGAGTTGGGTAGTCCCATTACAGCAATAACATATTGGAAAGGATCAAGTTTCAGGACAATTAGCTCCCGGCTGCAGTTTATTACCCCATCGGAGATTTAAAACATGATTTTTTTTTCCCCCTACTGCATTCCAACAATACTTAAGTGTCTGGAACTGACACTGTAAAACAATAATAGAGTGACAAATATCTGTCTATCTGAAGGCAGACCCACAAGCTGGGGTGTTTTGAGACAATAAATTGTAAAACCTGGTTTAGAAAAGCCTTTTCTCTTCCTTCTCGACAGAACTGAGTCGGAACATTTAGTGTGTGTTGGTTTGGTTTTAGTGTTTGTTGGGATCTCCGGATGGCTGAACAGCAGCATGTCTTCAGGCAGACAACTCTGCGGAGATGTGGTTTCTGAAGAGACAAGGGCCCAAGGGCTGAAGGAAGAAATCACTTCTGTTTCTCCATGGGAACTAAAGGAAAATACCCAACTCCTCAATGGTGAGGAAGAACGAGTGGACTAAATCCCTTTCTGCAGGTACGGTGGCACGTCAGGTGTTCACGGGGATTCACATGCATGTCAACTTGGATGACAGAAGTCATTTGTGATGAGACTCATCTATTTGGTTCATCCAGGTATTACAGAAACCTTTAGCAGCAGAATGGAGACTGTGATATACCATAGCATTTAAAGGGTCAAAGGCTTCTTGAAACCTATTCTGGGGTCAGCCACCTTCTAAAACAGCCTCTGATAAAAACTAAACTAAACCAACATTAAACAAAATCTGTTTTGGCAAATTTGCTTCCAAAACCCAAAAGTGCTCCCACAAGAAGGGAATGGGAAGGATGTTTGGGCAAATGTGGCTGTATTTTGCAGTGCTTGCGCATGGAGCGCAGATATAACCCGATCTCTATGTCAGACACACATCTCTGTGTATAACCTCTGCTGCATGGGCATTGTGCGTTCTTTTCAGATGGGCTTTGTAGGGAGCTTCAGTTCCTGCTGCCTCAGGTAACTCGGCTGTGCTCGGGTGAGTACAGCTGCAGGCAGTGGATAAAGGAAAATGAGGTGCAGGCAAATCATATTTGATCACTGTAATTATCTGTCAGCCTGAACGAACCATTGCCCACAGATGTCCTCTGCCAACCAGAACTCTACTAGGCAGCTGGCTCTGCTTCCAAGCCAAATTCGTGTTAAGTCTCTCCAGTCATAACTGTACCATTTCTCTTCTCGCAGCTGTACCACTGATGCTGGTAGACTTGCAGGTTTCCTTATTGCTGAGCACCTTCATCTTCAATTGACTTCCAAAATGAGGAGAAAGTATTTCCTGAAGCACTGAACTTCCCAGCAAGTCAGCAGACCAAACCGTGCCAACCAAGTAACTCACTGCAGTTCTTTAAGCCTCCCCTCTGCCAGAACATACACTACATTGAACAACAAAGACCAAACTGTAAGAGAGAGTGTAACGTATAACGTTGCACTTCAGGACCACTGTGCTGTGGAGCATCTGTATCCTTTAAACCAAGCTGTATCATTACTAGAATTTGGGACATAAAGAGCATTAGGGCATGAAGACAGTTTGATTTCATTGGACTGGATGGCTCTGACACTGTGATATCATTTGCAGAACATCATGAGTAGAAATGTACTTGGGGACACCCTGCTACACTGGCTTTTCATATGTGCACCCTGTGGCCTGCAAGCAGTCCTGCAGCTTCCAGAGTAGAAAGCCAAGAATCATCAAGAGAAATGAAAGCACACAGGGGAAAAAGGAAAAGCAGGGAGCTGTCAGGGTTGATCTGTAGGTTACTTTCCTGGATTGGAAGTGAAAAGCATCGTGCATGTTGCAAAACATGAAGTTGCAATTACAGGAGCAAATTGTAGTGATTATACCATACATAATACTTGTCAGTGACAGCATAAACAGCACTGCAAAGTTATTGAAATTTAATTCAAATACTATTTACTTAGGAACTGATGTTTCAATCATAACCAGAGGCTCCCAACAGGACCACATTTCCCCCATTGTTGTGGGTGTTGTGCAAACCTGTCTATGTCAGCGTATCAAAAGAGCTTCACTTGTGCGAAGCTGACTGCAGACAGCACCCTGGAGGGTCTGCAATATAAAGCTCTGCTCTGTGAATGGGGTCAGACACAGAAGAAGCTGGAGCCTCCAGGAATCCAGTTGTAGGACTGGGGCCTAAGAAAATACCCAGCGACTGACACAGCAGAAGAAGGAGCCTATTCAAGAGGCTGGTTTTCCTCCCATCACTTTGGGTGGGATTCAGCTCACTAAACTCTACCCAGCTCTAAGTCACCTGCCTGGTTTAAGCTGTTTCTCTAGCCCGCTTCAAAGCCAACAGAAGAGAGAAAAGCCATAGGAAGGAGCTGTGCCACCTCCCTTACATAAGAGTTCTTAGCATAGATCCTCTCAGGTAATTAGAGAGGCTGTCCAGAGACAGCCGCCTGGATTAGATGCCTCATCTGCAGGCAGCTGTACATGGACATGCTAAATCCCAGTCTTCCCGTGTAAGAAGGATGCTACTGCTGCCACTAAAACTTCAAGTCCAGCCTGAGTTCCAAAGCAACCAGGACGAGAGGGTTTGGTAATCTTGCTGGCTGCCTACACAGGGTGGTTTTGGAGCACAGAGACTAAGTCTAGCCTAGTTTCCACAGGTCAGGGTTAAGGCACATTGGTGGAGTGGTGCAAAAGTCAGCCTGCGCTGCCAATATGCTGTGGATAAACACAGGCTGCTCTCTGTGGATAAACAGCAGCCCTGGAACGTCATTTTCCAGTGATGTCGATCTGGCACCTTTCTGCTGCACTAAATTCACTTTAAAGGAGCAAAGTGAAAACAAAAAAGTGGGAAAGCTAACAATGCTAAAAAAAGGCCCTGCTATATTTAGAATGAAGCTGAGGACGCATTGGTCAGTCTCCAAGGGAAATGGCCCAATGACCTGATTACTGTTCAGCAAAGGAGAGGGGAAAAGCTGAAACTGGAAAACTGAATCGGTTTTTATGACCTTTAAGAGCCGCAGTTAGAAAAGGGAGTGAGTTTAATGCCACTATCTGACCATTTGTTTGGGATGTTAGCCATCCTCAGGAGAGGGCCTGGCTCGTGCTACCAGAGCTTCTCCTCCTGCAGAAAGTGCTGTGACATTAAGTAAGTTCTCTGATTATTTTAGGCCCCTCCCTAATTAACGCTCTCCTTGGAGCACCTTCTCCTCCCCGTGACACCAAGTCTGCACAGGATAATACCTGGCACTCATTCATTCCACTCGGCTTCAAGGCGCCTGCTGGAGGTGGCCTAAATTAGAAGCACATTCACCCCTCAGCGCTGTATTCAGAGCTGAGAGGATGAACATCCGAAGTCTCAGCTTTCAGGTTTGTTTAGGGCTAGATCTTTCTATGTTGGTGCATGTTGGTATCTCTGCGCTTAGAAGCACCCTGGCATCTTTATCTTCATGTGTTTATGCTTTCATGAGTGGAGACCGCATCCCCAAGTATTGCTGCTTTTAAAAGGCACCAAGATCATTGAGAGCATCACTCCCACCCCAGTCAAACTGTAATTTCACATCTGATTTCTTCTAGATGCAGCCTCTATTTTACATGTATATTAAGAAAGTCAATTTACAAATCCCAGTCTGACAACATCTGCAAATCGCCATCAGATCTAAACTCAGTGCCCACTTACGACTGTAATCCCCAGATGTGCCCTTTGATCCCTCCAGAACGAGTGTTCTAGATGGAGACCTTTAAAACTTGGCTCCCAACCACCACGCAGGTGTTTAGTTTGAGGATTGTCACCAAGGTGTGAGAAAAAGAAACCCGTTCCAGTGCAGGCTGCCTAACACTTATTTGCTTTCCTGCTAATTGTACCTGCAGAAAGCAGGTTCCCTCATTAGCCTTAGGAACACCACTGAGCACCCAGCCTGCTTTCTCCTTCCCGCACGTCAGAAATGTTATTCCTGAAGTTGGCAAGATGGAAAACTGGCCTGGCTCCAATGCCCACAGTGCACCGGCTGAGCTGCCTGGAACACGACCATTGCACAACTCTCCCAAGGCACCACTTCCCGCGTTGCCATCGGCGCTGGCAGAAAGGCATCGCCATCCCGGGCCGTTGCCTCTTGCCCAACCATCCTGTGTTCCCCTGGGAAAGCTGATGGCTAAGTTCTTAAATAGAAAACCGTGTTTAAAAACAAAGCCACGTGTCAGTGGTAAAAGGGACGGCGCAACACGGTCATGGAGTAAAGAAGAAAGATGATTAAGTGTCAGGAAATCTTCAGTTTGACCATGGTGGGGTGGTGAAACCAGCCCGTGCACTGCACTTCATTCCCACTCAGTTTTCATGGAGTTTAGTTCTGTTTTCAGAGTCTCGGGGTCTGTGTGTGACTGTTTCCTATGGAGTGACTGCAGCATCACCAAGTGAGTGCCACTTTGAGCCAAGGTCTGTCCCTAGGCAGCTGTCAGAAGCAGCCTGGAGAGAAGATTTGTCTCTATTTGCTTGCTGGGCACAACCTCTACTTAAATTGAGCAGTGAGGGGGAAAGCAGCTCAGCTATACTCTAGAAACAGTCAAAGAAGAAATGACCACTGCAGTGAATGGTCCCCAGTGCACTGCATCAGCTACCTGCCTCCTGGAGTAACCATCAGGCAAACACGAAGTCCCATTTTCCAATGGGGATGCTTTAACTCCATCTAAGAAACACGTGGATACTCCTCACATTAATGACTGCCTTTAACTTCCAATAAACAAACCAGGAACATTAAAAATACTTGCTAACATAAAAATGTTACAGATACTGAATTTAAATACACGTTTAAGACCTTTCACTAAATGACTGACCAGAGGTTTATGATACAAGTCAGTATTAAACATGATTTGTTTAAAGCGCAGTTACATTTTAAAACACAAATGCTGTCAAACTATTCATGGGGAAAAACAGTGCCTTTGGCATTCTATTAGCAATATAGTTTTAATCTCCCAGTTACTGCAGTCTTGCTGTTTGCATTTCAGTCTGTCAAGAAGAATTGTTTAATAAGTGCTGCTGAACAAAGAGAATGGAAATCACCACCCTAGGAAAGCTAGAAAAGCTTTCAGCAAGAACATAAGGGCAGAAAAGGCTGCCCAATACTGCTGGAAATAACTGTATTTAATTAAAGGAATTTTAAGACACTAAAATGTCCGTGTTGCTGAATAATGTCTCCTAAGCAGAGTGGGGTTAGAAAGCAGTGATCTATTGGTGTGTTCCACTGTCAGTCGTGCAGGTGTCTCTTGAGAGATGTGCTGTTTTCAGGACCTGCATCCCTCGGAGGCATGGCCGTCAAAGTGGGGCCCAACTCAGCTCCAACAACAAGCAGCAGAAGGAAGAGGGATGGCTCTAGGAACGTGCCACATCAGGCCTGCTATTGCGGGGAGATACACATCTCCTCTTGCTTCTTTTCAACTTGATAATTAACTTCAGGAAAAGGAAGGATGGCGGCTGGGATATTGGTAAAAAACCTCTGGGTTTGATGGGTAAGTCCAAAGGATTTAAATTACATTGGGGTTGTTTTGTAGCATGGAGCCCTACGCCATTATCTAAACCAGATTATAGAATATATCATTTGATACCAGTTCCTGGCCTACTCAACTGCACAACATCAATTTGTGAGTTCTCTTTCCAAACTCCAGCACTCGCTCCTGATGAAGTATCTCTCAGCAGCAGGCTCTTGGAGAGCTTATAACAGTGAGCAGTACATTTCCAGCCCTGTTTTATGTAACCTTTGTTTGGCTTTGTCCTCCTTGCACAACCCTGACACTGCAGCCTCTGACTGAGTAAGACTAGAGACTTGGAGGAGTTAAGTGGCCTTGAACAAATAACACCCAGAACCGAACCCAGCTCTCCAGGGAGCCAGCTTCATGTACAGGAACACGGTGAACTTTGCCTGGAGACCTGCTCTACTGGAAACAGCGCGGTGGCAGTTGGAAGACTTTCCGAGGCAGCTTTCAGTATGTGCTGCGCTCACGTGTTACCTTCAGGCAATAGCTAACCTTCACTTTGGACAGCTTTCACCCTGTAATTATCTCCTCTTAGCTTCATGCGTTGTTATTTCCTGGTCTCATCTTGGGAGGGAAGTGAAGGCGCTGGGTGTGCATGGGAAGCTCTCCACACCCTTCATGAGTCTGCTGAACTTCGTGGGGTATCAGGGCAGTGCTGGTAATTGGCATCCTCCACACAAACCTGGAGATCTGCTTAACCAGTCCGGGGGGTCCTGTGCACAAGGACAGGTATTTTATCTGCAGCAAGCCACATTACTTAATCAGTCCTGTCTCTCAGCTCCTTGTGCTTAGAAAGGGGCTAATTACGACGCTTCCTTTCCAGTTTAGCTCTTTCTATGGCTTCTTGTAGTATCTCTGTACTGGTGGCGTGGTGAAGAGCATGTGCATGTGTGAACGGCAACAACGCTTGCTGGTGCACAATGTTCATGTGCTTTGTCCAACTCACCATTCAAGAAGAGGAGAAAGAAAACAGTGGGAGGCACTGTGAGGGTTGAATCCACCTGATTATATTGCCTTCTATGAGGGTAATGTGACCAGTAACGATGGGAGTGATCTAAGTGCCGCATACTTGAAGCTCCTCCATACTTGGCAACATCTTACAAAATGATAAAGATTTTGGGGGTGTAACGAAAAGAAATGAGAAAGTGTTACCAGAATTTCCCTAATCATTGTGAAACTGGTTCTAATCAATGGTTTCAGGGTTTCTTCTTAAAGCCAAAAGAGAAAAAGGAAGGTTGGAGGTGCAGGAAGGTTAAGATCCACTTGTGAATATGGGAAAGCTCTCTTTAAAGTGTCCCATGGTGCCAGCGGGGTTCCAGGCAGTTTGGGTTTCCTGCTGTGGCTGTGCATTGGGCAGTGGTCTGGGTGGTTGGGAATCACCAGGAGCTTGGATGGTGTATGCAGTCTGAAAAGTGAGGATGATGCGTACTGGGAGGGACTGGCAAACACCCTCCGCTGGGCTCTAGCAAACATGCTTAAGGGCTGCGTTTCAGGACCTGACTCTCATTAGCAGTAGTTCCATGGTTCCAGGCCCTTTACAGGATGGAAGGGTTTAAGAACACATTTTACCATCCATTTAATGTAACAATATTAAGCTAGATTTGGCAAGGCCACTTCAGACATAAAACTTTAAAATGAGCTTTTTCAGAGCATAAAATCACAATTGGTCCTGCTAGTAAAAGGATAAAATAAATGTCTATTCACTCTAATTGCTGTCAAAGTTGTGATTTTTTTGTTTTGTTTTCTTTTATATGTAGTAAAGCCAACTTGGGTTTATTGTATAGGGTGCAAACGCTTACCGTATAATATTATAAATCCTGCAGAGAATTAAGCATCTGCACATTTTTCCTGGCTGTTTCTTGCTTTAACTCGAACCGTCTGTTAGCACTGGCACAAAAGAAAATGATGTGGGCGAGCCTGATCCCACCTCTTTTCCAATTCAACTCTTTCCGAAAGCCTTGCTCGTGTATTGGCAGCAGGGGCTTCATTCTCTGAGTGCAACTGATGACATACTTAGGAGCATGCGAGAGTGGCAAGAAAGGATTCTGATACAGAACATTCATGGGGGTTTTATCCACCTTATTAACCCAAAAGGGAAAAAAACCCTAAAAGTTGGAAGGAATCAGCCTCCTACAAGCTCAAAATGGAAAATAATAATTATTAGATCAACTGCTTCTACCTCGGAGCCAGTTTAAGAATTGGTGGATCCACAAGCTGAGATCTCTGACCTTTGCTAAACTTGGCTCTGGTTAACCAGTCCTTTCATCTCCCTGCGGTTACGGAATCACTCCTGCAACTTCCTCAGCAGTTCCTCTCTAGCTTCATTTTGTCCCTGAAAGCACCTACCAGGAGGGCTTTTGTAATCTGTTTGCCCAAGTTAACTGCACTTGTAATGTCCCATTGAGCAATGTGCACAGGAATTGCTGCCATTTCACCTGTTTTGCAGTTGTAAATAGATCTATTAAAGGGAACAACTCCAGGTAACCCTAGATATGAAGCCAGTGACTGAGGAGATGCTGGATACCCTGCACGCACCAGCAAATGCTCACATCAAAGCAGAGGAGCACAAAAAGAACAAAAGCTTCTTGGCTATTATTGGGTTTCTTTTCCTTGAAGGCTTCTGTAACCTTAAGAGAGATGGTCAAGATACCCAAGAGAGTTATCCAAGAATGGCCATCCCGAGGTGGTAAAAGGGAACATCTGATGTTTGCACATTTCTATTGAAAAACAAGGGAAGAGTTTTGCTCTATGGCCTTGTCTGTGTGGGACAGACTGCGCTGGCGAAGCCAGATCAGGTAGAGCGTGATGGACCCCATGTTTCTGCTGTTCCTTTGCTGTCCACCACCATCTCTCTTGCCTTCTAAGTGCCTTTATAGTCAGATCCAAATATTCCTCCTTACTTTGTTTTTATGGCAAAGAGCAAGAAATGTATTTGCTCATTTGGAAATCGAACAGATTTGCTGCTCAAGAACAGCATGAACTTCAGGTTTCTCAGGTTTCTCTGGACTTGCAGCCACTGTGAGCCCTTGGGCACAGCAAAACAAGACACAACTTTAAAAACGACACTTTCCCATCATTACTGGTGGTTCCAAGGAGATGTAGTCATGCCAGGCATCCCCTGTTAGTAATACTGCACGAGTGCGAGACAAAGAGGAGGCTCTTGTTTCCAAAACAATGTCATCATTTCCCTTATTTACTTTATCACACTTCAATCTGCAGATGAGCTCCCACTGAAAAAAGAAGTAAGAACATTCTCCACCTTATAATTCTAAATCAGTGCTTTCTAATATTGTAAAAAGGATAATTTTCCCCCAAACGATGGGTTTCTCACAGCATTTACTTTGGTTTCTTTTCCAATCTTTACCACTTTGAAACCAGCAAAAAACAGAGACTTTGTAGAATTACTTTAAAATTGAATCAAGGAGATTTACACCGCATTTATTTCTGTCCCTCCTCATGGGACTACTTTGGAAGAGGGGATTTTCCCATCCCAAGCTCTATGTACTTGCAGTGTCCAGTCTCCTAGCCCAGATAAGGGCTGGGCAGCATAGTGCACTTTGGTATTCTTCCACTAGATGTCTCCAGGTAAAATAGTATTTACATTGATTGGGGTTGAAGGACTTCCCTGGAATGTTTTTTCCCCCTGATGAAAGGAATGCTATGGATAAGACAATGTTGGGTCAATTCCTGCCTTGCTTCTAATATCCCAGTAGGAGCCAGCGGCTCCCCTGCTGCCAATGCTGACCTTCTGGGTCAGGCAGTGGCCAGACCTGCCAGCTTTTGTTCAAGCAGCTCTTCCAGGTTGCCCCAGAGGCACCCAAGTGCCTCCAAAGGCACAGTGGTCCACCAACACACAGACAGTATAGCACACAGTGTATAGCGTACACACAGCTTGGCAACAGTGGGCAGCACGAAGTGCATTTCCACACCATTACCCTTCCAGGAGGGAAATAAATGGGGAGCTGAGCAACTGCCCCTTATTTATCACTAGGCATGGAGCAAAAAACATGGAAAAGCAAGGGACTTCTTAGACCACTTCAGACTTCAGCTGCAGACTTCAACTGAAGCAGGTCTGACTCCACACCTCCCATGGCACAAGATAAGATGTATGCTCTCTTTGACCGCCTTTATGTGCTCACCAGACTGGGGGCTTGGTGGTGGCTTTTTTAAGCCACAGGCCTTGAAAAGAAGAGGAAGAATGGATCTAGCTTACAGGAAACACATAGGACATGCTGTTAGAGAAGTAGATGCAGTGTAAAGGTGCTGCGTACATTCCTATTGATCCATGAAACAGAAAACCAACCAAATAATCACAATCAATTATAGCTCCTCCTTTTATAGGCAATCTTACTACAATGGACCATTGCAGCAGGAACAACAGCAGCTCACGTTGGTTTGGTTCTACCAGATGAGAAGCGTAAGAAACATTAATGATAGGGTTGAAAATGATTCTGCACTTGCTAAGCTGTGTATAGGGGAAGGATTTTGCTTTAATGTGAAAGGAAAAAAAGAGACACGTAGAATAGTGTTATTATTATCCACTGCTGCTCATTGTCTAAACAAGGAGGGTTCTGATGTAGCCCCTGGCCTGAATTGTGCTAAATTTAACCCATTGCTTCAGTTCTCAAGAGTTAAAACAAGAAATATTTGTCCATCTACTGTACAAACAGGGATGTGCTGGGAATGTCCACTTCCAAACACTCCGTCTGAGACAGCAGTGCCTATTTTAAAAGGAGGCCTTCATGAAATATGCAAGGAAACATGATGCGAGGTGAGGTACCATATAGCCTGAGTAAAGTTAACTCACAGGATTTTCATTTGAACAGAGGGGAGGAGTGAGAAATAAGCAGGAGTATCTGCAGATGAAGACTATGTGTGTCCCACACATATATATTTGATCAGCAGCTTTGCCGGGGTTGGGTGTAGGGAAATCACATAATTTTTGGCCTTCCGTGCTCTGAAAGATGGGAAAAATATCCAAAGAAAAACAATCAAACCATCTTCACTGTACAGAGCACAACACGGCAGCAGCTGCAACAATCCAGCTCTAGCACTGAAAGAGCTGGCACAAGTCCCTCCATTCCTGGTATTCCTCCATTTCCTCATGCCCAATGCTGCCTCTCCCACCTTTCTTCCCTTGTTTCTGTTTCTGCTAACCCCTTCTTTCCTGTTACCATCTTCTCAACTAGAAACTTCTCGTCTGATACTCTCAGAAGACCCAAAAAGCCAAAATAAGAAGGCAAAATAAATAAATGCAGAGAATTCAACAAAACATTAATTATGCAGAAGGTATAAAATAATACAAAACTAAGTGATGCAGGTGTACAATAACGTTGCTCCCCGGAGCCTATGATCAGCAGTGTTTGGCACAAAGAGCCACAAGACAGATGACATTTTAAAGCGTATGAGGGATATGCAGGGATGTAAGCAATGGTTTGTAGCTCCTATATGAGTCATTTGTGCATCCTTTCAATCCCAAATAATATTGTGAGCAGCACCAGCAATAACAAGCTATTAAAACCCAAGCCCTAAAGCAACCTCTATTCAGGTAGACCCAAATGCCTGTCAATAAACAAGGCTTTCGGTGACAGACTGATGCCTTTGCCTGCTCACACCTTGAAAGATAAAAGCAAACCCAGGAGAGTATCAAAAGTTTCCAGATCCTAGACATCGTTGCAAGGCTTCATGAACATGGATTATTGGATAGGAAGGAGTGAAAATTAGGAGATGGAGATGGAGGGGAAACATGTCAGGCTTTTTGAAGATGGTCCTTAAACTGTCCCTTGGTTCAGATGATCCAGTGTGGATGAAGCAAAGGGCATAATCTGCTGTTTGAGGGAAGAGCGAGTGCTCACTAGAAAGAAGCCTAAGAAAAAAGACTCAAATGTTGCCAATGAGAAGCAAAATCATTTGAACCACAGATAACTTCACAGTCAGATGTCACAAGACAGGCAGGCTGGTTGTTCTTGCTTGATATTAAGTGCATTTTGTTGCTTGTATTTTTGTTCATATTATCCCCAGGACAAGAATAAAAGTCAAAGTGAGAGCCTCTTTCATTGCTGGGCTTTCTGATTCCCTCTCGAAGCCTCCAATCATTGCACCACAACCTACTCTCACAGTGATGAGTAACTAGCTGGGTGATAAAAACATCAGATGAAATTCAGTATCAATAAAAGCAAAGTAATGCATAAAAAGGAAAACCAATTCTAACAACGCATACACAATGTGGGCTCTAAATTAACTGTTAGCACACAGGAAGGTGGCTGGGGAATCACGATGGGATACCCTCTACAAATAATGGCTCTCTGCTCGTGCAAGTCAAATGCGAAGGGAAAACCTCAGGATATGCTAGGAAAAAAATAGGCTGCAAAAGGAGAAAAATATAACAGGATTATGCTATACAAGCTGATGCATCTTAATGCCACACACATTTTTGGTCAACCCACCTCTAAAATGTACAATAGAATTAACAAAGTCAGAAGGAAAATGCTGCAAAGATTACTGGGAACATGGAAAGACTTTCTCAGGAAAGACGAAGTACAGTGGGGATTTTCAGCTTGGAAAAGAACAACAAAAAGAGGGAGGAACAGACCCCTATTAAATTATGATGCCTATAACTCACAAAGTAACAGTCACCTAATGAAATTACCAAACCGTGAGTTTAAAGCACTAAAAAAGGAAGGCTTTTCCATGCACTGTATGATCCTAAATCTTGAAACTTTTTGTTCTGGC
>JAVHNF010075412.1:7437-34341 GCA_034783455.1 Micropsitta finschii
ATATATATATGTATATGTATATGTATATGTATATGTATATGTATATGTATATGTATGCATATATATATATAGCCTCCTCCTCCAATTCAAATGAGATGTAACACAAAGAACAGACGTTATGGACTTCCCTTCTAGATACAATCATATTATTCAGCTATTGCTTTCAGATCACCCTGTGAAGACAGGACTTTTATTCTGATTTTTACATGTAAGGAACTGAGGTGTGGAGAAAAGATAACGCAGCAAAGATGATATGAAATGCTGCCAGAACTAGCAACCGAATGCTGTTTTCCTTGGAAAGGAGGGTGCTGAGCACCTTGCAAGAGAAGATCATTTGGCAGCACTTTGCCGACTGTTGGAATTCTTGAATGCCAAAACAATAATTACAAGTCTTGAGATTAAAAAAATAAACAAAGAACCCCTCCTCAGATTCATAGATAAGTACTGTAAATGGCTGGGTGGTAATTACACCTTATATTTGGAACATGAATTTTCTATTGGAGATCATCCATTAGAAAGACTTGCAGTTTTCAGCTGAGACTGTAAGTTTCTTAAATGTAGATTTTTACTCTGGATTAGTAATTCATGACATAGAGGAAAATAGTATTTTCTCTGAATTGTATACTGAAATAACCAAGGGTTTGTAATGGAATTCCATGCTGAAGGAATGGTTCGCTGAGAACCTGAGGAGTGTGTGCATCATTACTTTTTTTACCAACTACAATTAACAGCACGGTGAGTCCAAAACAGGCTGGGATGATCTGATGTGCTTGCTTTTTTGTTACCACCCAAAACTGTTTTTATTTGTGTAACACGCTGTGTGGAATGGATCTTAGCAGAAGGACCATAGATTACGTGCAGTTCAGTGTGGAGGTGCCTGGGGGATCTTGGAGGGAGGAAGGCCTTGCTGGTCTTCTGCTGCTGGTCAACCTTTATACAAACTTCTAGGCAGCACTTAGGAAGTTCTTTTTTTCTTAACTTTCTGTGTCTTGCAAGTCATCACTATAGATTTTTATTTACATGGCATGATTACTTTGGATTTAAACTATCACTATAGAACAACTCCAATATTCATTTGTGGATCTGAGATAAGTGAAGCTATTGGATGATACTGAAAATGTTTCTCAAATGCAACTCTTAGCTGCTTGAAATTATAGCTCCATACTGTGTTTGAGTGGGTGTCAGGAATGTCTTTTTATGGATTTAAATGCTTTGTTTACTTTTGAGTAAAATTCAAACCAATCACACACATCAGCAGTTTAATTTGAAAGTGCACTTAAGAGACGGTGTCAGATGGAGAGTTAAAAAAGTTTATCGGGTGGGCCATGAAAACTTCATAGAAGAAATGGGCTGTGCTGAAAAAAATCACCACGCATGAAGCCATGGTTGTTACGGCAAGTGTGAAAAGCTCTCTGGGCTTTGTGCTACTCCCATTCCTGAGAAGCTGTATGTGTTCCCACCAGGCAGGTGGTGTTCTGTGTTTTAGGTGGGAACATTTACAGTGCTCTGGTGCTCCATTCTCTAAAAGCATGTTCTGCATTAAAAAAAGGTATTCCTGCTGATATGTTTGGCTCATACAGGTCTCCCTCCTACGCATAAAAGTCGTTTCCCACAGGAGTGCTGCTTTTTCAGCTCATAGGCAGAAAATAGTAGGTGGAAGGATTAACCTGAATGAAGAAATGGAAAAATCAATCATCAGGTGGGGATTCATGAAAGACTTTGTGGCAGTGGTATTTGATTTTCTAGTTTGTATTGAAGGAAGTGTTTATTCAAGGAAGTGAATAAAAATAAGCGGCAGTTATTTTATAACCTCTCTGCTCTTTTTCACTTTTTTTGTTTAACATATACATAAAAATGTTGGGTTTGGAATAGTTACTGTAGTGAGTTATTTGCAAAGTATGTCACATAATTTGTTACACACATACTAAGAAGTGCCTGCAAAAAAAAAGGGATTCCTTTCCTGAGACTGGGGAGGCCTCTGCTACACATTTTCTGCTTAAGATGCCGAGATAAGACTGCTTATTCCTCTAGTGGTACTCCTGTCACATATGCAGTTTCCACCAATACTTCTGCAAGGACAGCCTGTCTTTTTCTGGATGGAACTCAAGTGTCTGGTGTTAACTGCGTGCGCTGTTCCCATGTGTGCCATGTCCAGCACTCCAGAGCTGCCTTCTCCTTTCTTTTCTTCTGAGTCCTTCCACAACTGCATTATGAAAACATGTCTGATCACAAACTCAGCCTTTCAGTGATTTTCAACCTCCAGTTTTCAAAGCAAATGATTGATATTTTGGTCGTCGCAGTGCTTCAAACCAGAGCACCAGACGGTGCTTGGAGAGAGTTATGACCAGAACTCTTCTTTGAGCTTGGCATTCCCTTTATAAACTGGAAGCAGCTGTGCTTGTGTTTTCTTCTGTACCTGTGTACCTCTGCAACCTGTGCTTAGAAGGCGCTAGTTATCATCATCATCATTATTTTTTACTTATATTATTCAATCCATAGTTATACTCTGTAGAGCTTCACTCACTATTTCGTGGCAGCAAATACTGTGGATTTCAAGCAGGTGACTGAATCTTGCTACTCCCTAAAGAAGGCAACAGCAGGTACCTACTTTTCAAAAGGGAACTTGAAGCAGTGCATGATGTGGTAAATACAGTGCTTTTAATAGGAAAATACTGCTGGTGTTACGAGGGGGTGGGAGAGATGGATGGTTAGCCCTGTGTGTTTAGACCTGTGCCCTGAGCCTTGATTTTTCAGAGATAATATGGGTATGGTGAATGCAAGGAGTGCATACGGTAGGGATAAATTAAATCCCAGTAGGGTGGTGTCCTGCAGGTTACAATTTGAATCTGAGCCATATTAGCAGGAGTTAATCAGCTCCACCTTGAGACTTGACCAGACAAGTTTCTGAATGAGAGTTGTGTAGGTAGTGTTGTGCCTCTGGTGATTAAGGGAGAGGGGGTTTTTGTTTACGTGTGTTTATGTACGTGTGCTTTATGCCTCTGCTAGGACCGCACCTCAAAGAGATAAGACATCCTTCTGACAAACAAAGCAGCACCAGCTGTCTTTTGGATGGTTAAGATAAAGAATGAGCCAATATCAGAGCTAATACAATTCAATTAGTTTTCAGGCTAATTCTCCCCTTTCCCCCATTCTCCCCTTTTCCTCCCTTCCAAAGAGAGAGTAACTAATGAAGTCCCTGCCAAGCACTGTGAGGGTAGTGGCATTTGCCTGGCTCTCTGGCTTCTCATGCTGTACTGCACATCTTACCTCCTCATGGAGAAGAGCTGCTGTGGGACACATGGTTGTCCTTCTACCTACCCAAGGGTAAAACAATTATTTGTTAGTTAAGATCTGCTAATGACAAATTTCTGCTGCTCGTTTTCACAAGGTAAATCCCTGTGTCATCAGCCAGTTCTGGCCTTGTATGCTCTCATCTCTGCAGGCAGAACTTCATTTCAGCTTGCCACAGGGGAGGCTGGAGGTGACCAAAACTGAATAAGATTTTTGTCATCCTTACCTCTCCAGAATGTCAGCTGCCAGCTATGAGCCAGCAGTATGGAGAGAGATGATTTTTCATGCATAGAAAAGTAATAGTAAAAGAAGGCTTTACCCTTTACCCATGAGGAGTGACTAAGTAGGAGAAGGGCATGGCAGAGTAATCCTGTAATCCTCTCCAGATTTCTATTGGGAGACATTTTGTCCTAAAGATCTGCAGTCATACAAATAATGCAGAGTAATCAGTCTCATCTTCCCCCAGCCCCTATCCTTGCTCCTGGCTATTAGCAAATTAACAAAATCTTCCCAAGCTTCTGCCTCAGACCTACTGTGTCATTATTTAAAGAAGGGGGAAAAGAAAAGGCTAATCTCTGCCTCACTTCTTATCATTCCCTAGCTTCGCCCCCTTTGTTATTACCAGTGAGTCATACTTCACCTTTCCCTTAGTCTGCTTCTCCCACATGCGCTCCTCTACTGGCTTTCCTGCCACCTCTTGCTCATGCAGTGAATTCTCTGCTCCTTTGCATGAGAAATTTCACTTTCCAAACCCATATTTTAAATTCATGTCTTACGCAAGGTTACATCCTGTTGTCCCAACAGTAAAGATGGCCTTTATTTCCTCCCTGCACAAGCACCACTGATAAAAATGGAGATGTTGCCCTTTTTTTTTTTCCCAGCAGTTCATTACTATGCATACTGACAAGGTATGTTTAAGCTGATGAACTGATTCAGTACAAATACCACATTTTATGGAACAAGAGAAAAAGTACTTGTGATAGATACGCACAAAACATAAATGCTGAATTCCTGGGGGCAGATGCTCATTGTGGATTTGCAGCTTGTCTCATAATTTAGATTCATCCTGGTAGTGAGCTTCAAAGCGGGGAAAAATCATGGGACAAGCTGTTGCTTTAATCACAGTTAGACTTGCCACTAAAACTTTATTTGCAAGAACATTTACTGAAATATGAGAGCGACACTGTAAGATGGGAAAATAATACAAATGCACTTTTCTGGGAATAGAGTGAAATCAAGCTAAAATCCAGTGCTGGTAAGGAAGTTAAGGCCATGAATCAACAGTCTCTGAAAGCAGCTGAGCTGCTACTGTTAGTGATGCTAACAGCATGTGCAAAATCCATAGGAACAGGGCTGGTTTCGGAGAACATGAGAACAGTTTTCCAACACATCGCTGAGTTTGTTGTGGGATTCAGCTGAGTAAGGTTTTGTCGTCATTCATTCATACTGTTTTAAAAGTGTGCTAAAGCAGGGAACATATGTTCGAAGTTCTCTTGATAGCTTTAGTTTGGGACATTTGAAATTGGGCATCCAAAGGTTATTGGTGAGATTCTGTCTTCCAAATAGGTGAATATGTATGTATTTCATTTTAAATTCACGTTGCTCAGAAATCGTGACCACCTTTTGGGTACTGTTAGAAGAAGCGTGGTACAGTGGATGTCAGATGTGTGCTCATAGCAGCAGAAGTACTTGGAGTCTGATGCAACAGGTTCTGTTGCTGTGCCTTTCTTCATGATGGCAAACGCGCTACTAGTGTGAATGGGAACATTAGCGATGTAAGACCTATGTTCTTCCTTTACTTCTGGTTATCAAGCTTGGTCATAAGATGACTATTCTCTTATCATATGACCTGGGATGTTGTGTTACATACACAGGGCAGCTGGAGTGGGAGCTTCAGGCTCCTAATCCTGCCTGGAAAATACATCCTTGTCTAGAATTAGTACTCCATGCAAACAGAGTTTACTTCTACAGTGTTAATTTTTAAGGATCTGATTCTGATGATGATAATTATTTGGCTACAGTATTTTTTTGGTCAGATCAGTTTCCAGTCCTAGCCATTTATGCTGCCACCACAAAGAGATGGAACTATGCAGCCAGGGATGTGGGGAGTTGAAACTCCCGTGTCTGACAGCAGACAGCTATTTATTTGACTTAAAAGGACTGGGAACATGCCCTTCAGTGACTGATGTCTTCAGCACCAACCAAGCTAATTTTATTTGGGCAATTAACATGTCCCAGAGGACTTAATATGAGCCTGGTGCCAGCTAGTCTGAGACTTACTTGTGTTCAGTTATGTCTCACTAAAGATATGAGAAATGCCAGTGATCAGTTAAGAAACTACTGAACTACTTGTATTGTTAGGATAATCACGCTTCCTAGGCTAGGAACACCACTCATCCCAGAGATGTATCCTTACATCTACCCAGGGTACGTATCCTTCCAGCCTACACATCACAGCAGTGTTTGGGTTCTTCTTATTTGTCGTTGCTCAGGATAGAAGCAGTGTTTCATGGCTCTGAAGGACTTCTTAACCTTGGCAGGCTGTGGAGGAATTGTGTCTAAGCGTTTTTTTGCCTGGTGAAGGCTCTGTGCAGGATCCTTGTAGCTAGAGATACAGTGAGCCTTCATTTGTGTTCAGTCCTACTGCTCCCAACTCCTTAAAATGGCACCAGAATCTGAAATGAAGGCTGTAAGCTGGTGCTTGCACAGCAGCTGATGTCCAAAAGTCTTTGGGGTTGTATCCTATGTTGAATTCAACCCTCTTAAGGGTGTAAGCCAGAGTTAGACAGTTCATACTGAACAAGGAAACTGTGATTAATGGTATTCTATGTAGCTAAGCATCCTGCAAAGAAAATACATGTTCTTCCAGAGAAATGTAGGAGCTCATTTTGTTTAAAATGTCGACTGTTGAATGCTTTCAGGGTGCATATATGTTACGTGATGTGCTCCAAAAGCAGCTGGAGTTGGCTTGCCAAGAACAATGGTGTTGCTCTGGGAAAGGTAGTTTTGGCATGTGCCTTTGAAGTGAACTGAATTCTGCTGCCTAGTGCACCTCTTGAGTTTTATTTAGAAGTAAAGATGTATGTGCTACCCTCAAAGGTAATTTTTGTCTCCCTTTGAAAAGTTTCCATGCTTAACTGTCTCTTTCTGGGGCAATTAAATCAGTCTCGTAGACAGCAGCCTCCTTCTTCTGCGTGACTCATGCTATCGTGGCTGCTCATCTGAGGTGCAGAATCTTGTGAAATGCATTTTTGACTATCTAAATGTATGATATGCACTGATTTTGCCTTATCTGCTATGACAGTAATATCTTCTCAAAATGCCAGCAAGTTGGTTAAGCAATACTTCCCAGCCCTACAGCTCCTACTTCCATAGATTACTTAAATCAAATTGTTTGTTTAGCAGGTTTTTTAATTGCCTCCTTAAAATAGTTCCTCTGGGCTTCTTGATACCCAACATTGAATACACTAATCTGCAGTTTCATGTTGGTTGTTTGGGATTTTGTTTTTTAAGAAGAAATTACATTTCACTCTTCTTCTTGTGCATTCTCAGGACTCTCTTAAAAAAGTTATGGAAAATGTAATGCTTGCTTTGCCAGTTTCAGTGTTGGTGATTATTACTTGTGAAAGGCTCTTCTTTGTTTACTTCTAAGCAGAATTCTTATATTTATACACACAAATAGATGTTTGCATCATTGCTCCTTCTGCATTGCAGAATTCACCTCAAGTAAGGCAAGAAATCAACCTTCTTTCTTTGCAACTACACAAACCACATAGTGCATAGCAGTTAATTTATCTAATCCCCAGTGCAAGCTCTTTAGGCTTTTTTTCAGTCATGCTTCTCTATTTTGTGAGCCTGTTACCTCCTGAAAATATACATGAGAAAACCTTTAATGATGTTGGGTTTGTTTATTGATATGTTACTTAGTAGGAATTCTCCAGTCCAGATATTGTGGAGGATAAGCCCTGTCCTGAAGCTTGCAATGTAATTCTCAGAAATGTGCTGACGGTGAGTAACATAGGAATGTCTTGCAGGTTGTGCCTCCTTGTCCAGGATGCCTATGGCATGTTCAGTGAAGTGCAGTTGCAGCCCCTGAATTCTGCGGATGACGTTGAGCAGTATTGCAGGAGATGGGAAGGAAAATTCTGCTGCTTAGCTGGAATGAAAATTTTGCAAAGAACTACAAGAGGAAGGTGAGAACCATTCATGGGAAAACATATTGCATGCTGTGATCTGCCTCTTTATTTATTTCTGTGATCAGTATTCTTTGGAACAACTGAATCTGGCTTTGTTTGATTAAAGATCCTCATTGCCATTTTGAGGGCATCAAGAGTACTTGAGCCAATCCTACTCCAAAGTGAGCATAAATAAGCTAGCACACAAATACACACTTAGAAGAGAAAGGATTAGTGAAGAATGACCATATGCAATATTTCATAAAATATGAATGTTTTCTTCCTCTTCAGTAGATTCAAAGACTTAAAAACATTACTTTGCCTCCCTTTCATTGCAGAACGTTTGCTACAGTAAGGTTTTCTACAGTGCTACCCAGTATGGGTTGAAGTTTCAAGCACAGACTTTCCCTTAGTGTTCGAGAGCTTAATTCAGTTAATTCTATATGGGTTTGGAAGCACAGTTTAAGCTTCTTAAAAAAAAATCTTATAAATCCTAAAGGCATTCTTATTTTGGAATAAGAATGTCCACGGATTTATAGAAAATCCCCCCAGATAAGTAACAAATTAACTTATGGTATAGCTCACATTTTGCTTATTCTGTGATTCCTTTTACATTCTTTAAATAAAGTAAAATATCTTTAATCAAGAAAAAAATCAAATAGGTCACGTATCTTACAGAGTGTCTTTCTAAGGAAAGTGATGAGTTGTTCACATAGGGACCTATATAAATATAATTAGATTGGCTCAATTCTCAATATAATTTTCTTGTAAAAGCATCCGATCTAGATAAGCCTTTGCTATTAGAATGGCTATAATATTTCTGCTGACACTCTTTTTCCTGGTGAAAAATGCTGTTTCATCAAAACTAGAATGTTTCTTGGAAACATTATCTATTTTGGAGACAATTTTGTTGGGAAGATTTTTTTCAGGTCCAGAAGGAGTGAATTTTCTCTCTCTCATTCTCATTTCATGAAAACTTTCAGAAAGTCTCATTTTTGTTTCATATTGGAACAAAAACAAATTTCAAAGCTTTGAAATGTTTAGCAAAATGGAATTGCTGCTTTCCAGCCAGCTCTATTCAGTATGCTTTTCTTTTTATGTACTTGCAGTGTTAATTTTCAGATCCTTTGGATTTCAAGCCTACTTGCATTTTTATGGATCTTTAATAACAAACACGTCTTCTTATTTAATTATTTTGTTGGCTTTTTTTCCAAGTTACATTTTTTCCAAACAAATTAAATAATGGTTTTGGAATTCTGGATACAAATGAAGTTTTACAACTGGCTGCTGGTGTTTCCAGTACTCTGCCTAGCTAATAAGAGACAGACTTTTTCTAGTGTAAATTTTGTTTCAAAGCAGCAGTAACTTACTTCTGGCTATTCTGAGGACGATTAGAAGACACACTGCTGAAAATGCCTGTGGCTCAGCTGGGGCTATGATGGTGGTAACCCTGCTAGGAAACACTAAAAGAAAAAGGCCAGTGTAGCTTCAAGGACAGTGTAGTGGTTAAAACGTGATTTCATTGTACAAGATGGGTGGGTGGGGGAGCTGTTCAGGGATTCATTTTTTTCTCAATTGTTTAAGCCCAAGTTCTGCTTTATAACTTCTTATTGCTATTAAGTGTTGGGGTGCATTTTATGTCATTCTAGGTGTGATGGAAACCACAGTAAAGCCATAGCTGAAATTAATATAAGGGACTACTTATTCCAACAGAGCATAATTAGACTGTAGAATTCATTGCCAATGGGGTTCCAGAGCCAGTGCTATATCTGAGCACATGGTGGGATATGCCTGTGAGTGCCCAACGTTGGCTTGCAGCACATGAGTGAATAAGAACTATGTGGTCTGCCTTGCAAGAAAGACAGCAGCCTTTTTTTTATCTTTTGAGAGTGCCAATTACTTTTTGGAAGGAGATGGCTTTGAAACTGTTTTCTGGAGTCTGACCATGGCTTTTAAAAAGGATAAAAGGGAATAAAATATAGGAAGTGTGAGGGAAAAGTAATGACTTTTCTATTTTTTTTTTTTTGCCTTTGAAGTACATGATCTGGAGAAAGCCAGAAATGGCTGGTAAGATCTCCTATATGCGTGTTGTCTCACAGTCACTTGGATTGTAACCTCTTTTTATAGCGACAAAGTGTTTTCCTCAGTTTTTCATGAGACAGAAGAGATTTGCATTTAACAGATACTAGAGGTTCTCAAGCTTTTTGCATCAGTGGACCCCTGTTATTCAAAAAAATTTCCACTCCATCATCCATCCTCATTATCAAGTACTTAATGTAAAGTACTATTTAACATCATTCCAGTAAACGCATTTATAAATCATTGTTGTGAGCTGAAATTACTTTTCAAGGACTAAAAACCTGTAAGAAAAGGTATTTTACATCCAGCTGAAAACTTGGCTATAAATCTGACTTGATCTTTGGAATGAACCTATACTGTAAGATGTGCCGAAGAAACTGAACCCTTTTCTTCTCTTGGTAAGAATACGCTGAGTTCCAAAAAAAACCCAAAAATGGGATAAGAACTTACATAACAAGTCCTGTCTTGACCAAGATCAACCCTGTGAAAATTAGATTTCTGGTAGTCTTACATTGAGGGAAACACTGTTAATGTTGAATGATGCTTTTCAATATCAATATCTTTTAAAAAGTACCAGGGTCTGGTACTAGGTCATTTGAAGGTCTTTCATTGATTTAGGTGGGTTTCAGAAGAAGTCCCATACCCTACATAAAACATACTCCCCAAAACCATCTCTGCAAGAAATTCTTCCCTTTGTAATCCAGCAGAGGAAGTGGTGTTTCCCTTTGCTGTCCCGTTTCTGTCAGTCCTATAAGACAGATGGGCATGGCTGAGTCATGTCAAAGTTTTCATGGCTTGTTCAGTGTCTTTATTTCTAGCAGTTCTTCTAGCCTGTTCATGAGGCCGTTGAGTAAGGTAGGAACCAATATTGTAGCAGCAGAATTAACACCATGTTCAGTATCTGTTTCTTGACACCTTTTCTCTTCACTCTGTTATTCATAATTGTCTCTTAGCCTTTCTACAACTGTTCCCTGAACTACACACTTAGTATCAGCCAGAAAGATATAGTGGTTTAAAGAGAGAAGACTGAAAAATGTTCATTGATCTGCCACTGGTGATGCTGGCTCCTTAGAGGTGTATGTTCTCTCTCTTGTCCTCCCACTGTTCATATGTCAGCCTTATAAATTCAGCCCCTTGAGAAAGAAGTGAGGTTTTGGTGGTTTAATGCTAGAGGCAGGACTTTTGGTTAAGAATCTGTATGCAGTACAACTAACATGCAATCCACCTTTTTTAATAGATCCCAGGCATGTTTCAGGTATGTCTGGTATAACCAGTAACTAAATGGATGCAATTAAATGCAGGGACTCAGCATTCGTTAAAATGCCCCTGGAGTAAATAACCTGGAAGTTGTCATAGCCTGCTGCTTCCTATCGGAAATCAATTTCAATGAGCTGGGATAAACTTTGTAGTTAGGTATCTGTCTGTATTGAAAAAAACCCCAACGTCTATCTTTTTAGGTGTGTATGGAGTTCCACATAGAATAATAATTTGGATTTTGACAATTTGTGTCTTTTCACCTGATTTGCCAAGGAGCTGTTTTCCTGCCCAGTATAGCAGACCTGTCTGCTTCTTCTCTTTATGCTTTCTTACATGGTAGAAATATGAAGAGCTTCTTCTCAGCAGAAGGATGACACCAATTTAAAAATGGAGGGGGGAGGAATAAAATGCTTTAAGTTAATAGATAACTAATGCAGGGTGTCAGTATGAATTTTGTCCCTAAATTGAAAAAATGCTCAACAAGCTTCAGAGGGAGATGCAACTGTTGCATGGATAGTGCTAATATCCACACGTACGTTGGATAGGGTAGAACACTTTGAAGAGTACAGCAACTCATAAGCTTTGGCACTTGACCTAACCTTTAATCCATGGCAGACTGTACTATCTGTTGCATTTTCCTCTACAGTAAGAAGACTCTGAATATTGAGTTCATCAGCCAGTGTTATGATTCTCTGATAAATTTCTGCATTTTCAGATAAAGTTGGCTTCTGTTATTTGCCATTTTAAACTTTCAAATCTTAGGCACTGAAATGTGACATCTCCTGTATTTGCCTGTAGTGTTGGTCACTTATTGCGTTTGAGGTTTTCTTTCTTCCTTTTGTTTCTTTTAAGTCCCATATTCTCTGGCCTTTATCTCTCTCCTTTTTCCTCTACTCTTCACCATATGCTTTCTCTTCTTTTTGCTTTACACTCAGAAGAGAGGACTGCTAACTGCTATACAAGAAAGTGTTTCAAGTGCTAGACGCTGACAGGGAATATAATAGTAAGAACTCTCCACAGAGCAAGGAAGTCATAACTTCCTTCCTTTGGTTTTCCCTCCTCCAAAAAAGACTGCCATCTGAAAAAGCCACCCTCATCTCTGAGGTTTTGAGGTCCTGAAACACTTTGATAATTGCTGTGGTTAAAATTGAGTTCCATTTAAAGCATATTTTCAGTAATCACATTGAAGTTTTGAATATTTGCATTACTTTTTTATGATTTTTGATGTCTGATGATTAAAATTTAACATTTTTCATAGGTTTTCTTCTCTTTAGCAAGCATGGACTGCTGCTTGCACCTTCAGTGCTTCTGTCATTAATCTGTTTAGTTACCAGCCTTGGAGAATAACATAGGATTATCCATATTGAATCAAAAGTACTTTTATATTATAATTTCTGTGGTTTAATATAGTATGTGTAACTTCTGTTTGCATTTTGACAGAGATGCTGCTTTAGTAGGCTTAGATTTTTACTTTATGGTTTTGTTGCTTCTATTGTTGAGTCCAAGAAAATACAGTGTTGCATAGCTTGTGCACTGCAAGATCTTAACAGGTCGGTTAAAGGTAGCCTACAGTATTAGCTTTATATTTGGTTTGCTTGGTTTTTGATACTTGAAGCTTATGCCGTCTAGGTGATTATTACTTAATTTCTTATTAGTTTTGAGTAGGGAGAGATTGCTCAGAGGGCCATGAATTGCTTTATTTTTGAGTTCTTAATACTTGAAACTGATACTGCCCAAAGAAAACTGTTTTGGTTTAGACTAAAAATAAGAAAGTAGGAGAGGAGGAAATGGAGAAGTCTTGGAGTTCCCAGAGTAAAGCCATGAAGACCTTGGAGGAGAATCCTGTCATCTTTTTTCCTGTCCCCCTACTGTAAACCTAGCCTTTCTTCTTTTCCTAGTTATGGGCATTATTTTCCTTCTGTTTTCTTTGATATTTGTAATTTTTCTCCCTGTAGTGATATTCCCCTGAACCTGTGGTGTGGTTAATAAAATTGAAAGATCCCCAAACTATAAGCAGTAATGTTAAAAGTTGAATCAGGCAGGTCACACACAAAGTTCATAGACCAGAACTGTAGATTTTTCTCATTCATGCTTCTGAGAGAAAGAAACAAAAGCATCTTACTACGTTACAAAACAAGTTGTCAGATCAGAGTCAGTGAAGCACAGTTTTGAAAAACCAAAATTAGAAGTTGTTTGATTTTTGTCATATAGCTTGTAGTATGAAATGAATGACATTTCCACAGGATCAGAGTAGATGTGCTGATACTGTAGATACTGCTTTATCGCTTTACTGGATGCTTAAATATACCTACAATGGCTTTTCTCTCTATTTGCGTGTTTTTATCAGAAATCATAGAGCTAACATGTATATACATGTGTACACATATGAATGTATGCTGTTTGACTTTGAAGTGAAGGGTAAAACAACCCAGAAAGATTAGAAGCAGAATCATAGAATCAGAGAATGGTTTGGGTTGGAGGGGACCTTAAATCTTAAGATCCTTTAAAGATTTCAGGAAGAAGGTCAGCAAAACCTCCCACCTTAGACTTCCAGAGGGCCTGTATGTAAAGGACTGCCTGTTGCAAGTCCCTGCTTCCATGGAATTCTATGTCGTAACATTCCATTGGAGTTAACTGGTGGTCTTACTGTAGCAGTAGACATCTAGATACTTAGTATGGGACAAAAAGGTTTTTACCAAATGTAGATTTCAGTCTGGCATGACAAGTAGGGGGTTGAGTCTGTCATTTAGAATCCGATAGGAAATTTCTGTCCTTCTCCAACAACTGGTTCAGTCTTTTCTATTTTTAAAGAAAGGTTATGGAATATTACAGTAGAGTCCTTGCTTCTGAAGTAAGAAATATATAAAAAATGTTATTCAAAATACATGTTGGTTGTTTTCTTTTTTATCCTTGAGCCTGTTTCATCTCACTTCTTACTCCTTCTTTTTTGGAAGTCCTTTTGTGATTAATTTGTTTTAAATGCCTAATAATTACACTCACAGAGCGAAATTTCAAAGTTCTTATTTTGTCTTCTGTAGCCAGAGATGCTGTTTGTGCACATAGGAGCTAACCATGTCCCTTTCCCATGGCACAAAGCCAGCTACTCATCTCTTGTCCTGACTCTATAGCCGAAGAAGGGTACACATTCTGGATAAAATACACCCATTGTTCAAGTCAGATTGAAGTGGGGTGTATGTGTATATATATATATATGTGTATATATATGTGTGTGTGTGTGTGTGTGTGTGTGTATGTATATATGTATATATATACGGCCAATAAAGAAAATTAATTTTATTCTTTCTATGAGGATAGTGATTTTCTACAGAGGAGGACACATTGTCTTGCCATTTCTCTACTGTCACCCTAAATGTAAAGAGAGACTTAACTTTCTTGGAAGTGTATAAATGAGTGCAGCAAGAGGGAAGCTCTTCACCAGAGATACTGACTGATACAGTGACAGCTTCAGGAGGGAACATCCATCTCCTTTGTTAGACAAGGATCCCGACAGGATGTGATTTGGAACTTGTACATCCTTTGGGTGTCTGTCAAAGAGAAGGATGGGGCCAAGATGTTCAGGAGACACTCCACACAGTGCTGCTTCTCTGCCTGTTTCTAAACAAATGCTGTCATTTACTAATATTTTAGTGCTCCTAGTTCAAGCAGTAGATGACCTTCTCCAAAGGTCAGGAATAATAGAAGAAAATGCACTGTATGCCTTAGATATTCTGATACGGGGTAGCAAGCTGGAAGAGAGTTAAAGCAGAAGGGACAACTTCATGTATCTTGTGAAAACTTGAAAGTACAAATGTGGGATCAATGTAAGTTTGGTGTGGAGCTGTGATTGTATCTGCACTGCAGCAATATAGCTTAGTTGCTCTAAGCTGATAAATATGCCATCTCTGTACCCACACACACGGAGTCTGTGGTACATTCATATCTGTGTTCTGCCCTTGCCCTCATACTGCATGTCGTATGAGGAAGGTCACTTCTGTAACTGCCAGAATTGTACAGGAGGCTATGCTCTCTTTTTGTAACTCTCCTTTTTCATGTCCCAGTTAGCAAGCCTAGTTTGCACCTCTGAGCATTGGCCCTCCTGCAAGGATATTGTTCAATATGATCCAAGCCAAAAAATCTTGCCCCAGTCAAAGATTCAAGTGGTCAATTTGCTGTTAAGTCTCTTTAATACCTAAGAAGAGTTGCCTTCTATGTTGTGATGTTCTCTCTGTTCAAACAAAAAAAACCCCTAAAACCAAAAAAACCCCTAAAACACCAGCCTCTGAGCTAAGCGTTCTCCTTTGCAGACTCAGCAATGATGCCATACAAGTCAGGAAGTTAATTTCTGTGAAAGAGCAGCTTGCTTGTGTTTCTGGTCTTTTTATTAGTGTGGAGAACACAGCTACAGGCAGCAACATCGTCTTTGTAATCTCCCTGCTTGTTGGCTGAATTGTGAACCATAAGCTTTACACTACAAAATACACTCTGAGATTTATATCCATAAAACTTCTTACAGTGCTGATCCAAAGGCATCATCAATACTGACACTGAATCATAGATGATACCTGGCACTTTATGAAAAACATGAAGAGGTTCACAGCTTATAGACACCCAAAGTCTAAGCAGTTAAGGATCCAGATAAAGACTAAGGAAATACAGAAATAAATAAGCTTAAGCAGAAGTGAGCTGAAAGCAGAACTTAAAATGGAAAGTTTCCATGACCTCTTGGAGAGAAGCATCCCTATAGCAGAGTATGCTGTTTCCTTCTAAACAGTTGAGTTTAGAAGCTAGTATTACTTTTAGGAGGTTTAGGACTTAATTTTTTAGAGCTGTTTTGGAAACAGTGGCTTTCTTAATTGGAGGAACAGACAACTTGTTCATAGAGGCAGTGTGGAGTTAAAATCCACATCTCTGTGTTTCGACTGCATGGAACTGAGAACAAGCACAAGATAAGTGGGAGCTTTAGCTCAAAAATGCATGCTTCTTCAAGTTGGTTATCTGTAGCTGTTTCCTCTCCCTCAGCTGTTTTCTTGGCCTCTCCCTCAGATGTTACTGCCTGTCCATCCTGCAAGGGTGCCATATCCACTGACAAGGCAGCCACTGAACTGCTGCAAATTATAGCTTTGATTCTTAAAGAGTCTGCAGCATTTTACCTTAATATGCTGGACTGTTTGCTTTATGTTTGTTTCTAAAGTAAAAGTAGGAAACTTGCAAAATAAATAAATACAAATCATAACTAAATGAGCATTTCTGTAGGCAGGAGACTGTTCTCTGCACACATATGTAAGGTAACAAAATCTTGCCTGTTTCTATGTATCTGAGAATTTCTGGTTTTCCTGAAAGCAGTTAGAGTTAGCTGTTAAGAGGAAAACAAGAATCATAATTGTTAGAAGCAAAACATGGGGTTTTAATCTATCAGTTCAAATAGTTAAAAGCTATATTTTTAAAGAAGTTGTAATGATATCTGAGTCCTTCCCAAGGTGACATTTACCCCAGTTCCCCTGAATTGTATCAGGTAGCATGCTGTTTGAGACAAAGGAGTAAATACAACATGCTTGTCATTGAATGGGATACATGTCCTCCCTCCCTCTCCACCCTGCAGCAGAAACGATGGAGATTTAATTAGAGCAAACCAAAACCAGCTCCCAAAAAACAAATATGATTGAAAATTGTTTTCATAATTATGCAATGGTTTCAATTTTATTTCTTCATGAATCTTTTTCATATAATATATAACACTGGAAAACATTTTAAACCTGATTTTATTGGTCTTTTCGAAGGGCATTAGGACTTTTTAGTCTGATAGAGAGCCTGTGGCCTCCGGTAGTGCCTGTAAAAGTTCCTGGACAAAGTCAAGACTCTGAATCGGTAAGTCTTCTTATTATGGAAATTATTTCTTTTTCACTTACAGCTACTATTTTTGTGGTATTGTATTCATGTTTACTTTGAGAATCACATTCTCTCCCTCTCTTCGGCTACAGAGCTTTGTTTTACTAGTTCTGGCAACCTCCTAGGCTAATCTGAAGCCCTCTGGATCAGCAGAATCTTTCAGAAATTATGCACTTAGTCCCTTATTAGTCTTCTAGAACTAGAATGGTAGAAGGTACAGACAAATTGTTCCTTTCCTTGCAAGAGGAAAGATACGTTACGTAGCATGGAGCCAGCTAAGAAATCTATATACAAGGATATTAATTTATTGCTTTGAAGCACTTTTCAGCCTTAGACTTGAAAGCGTTTTCCAAAGATTAACTTCTATGAAGACAGACTGACTGCTGGAATCAGGTCTCTTACTCGTTAGGATGAATTTGACTGATACTTGGCTTCTATGAAGACAATCGAAGGATGAACACAAAAACAGTCTACTAAAAACTAATTAATATTTCTGTGATTTTAAGGCATGGAGGCTACTTAAATGGATTTAAGGTATTTATTTACACATTTGCAAATCTAAAATGGTATCTTTAATTTTCCCTTAATTAGCTTTTGTATTTGTATTTTTGTCATATCAAGTGTCATTTTGATAGCATGAGGTCATTTGAGAAGCTTCTGGGTAGCCAAGTGCTTCTGCTGTCCCGTTCTTCTTGTATACACTGTTCTTTGGGGAAGTTGTTTGTGGTATTAAAAACTGGGGTTAGAGCCTAGGGAAGTCAATCAGAACACAAGTTCTACAAAAGAAGAAAAAGATGGAAGTATGTAAGTTTCAAAACCAGAGGACATTAAAGCTGGATATTACTGGTTATTTCTAAAGTCTAAGAATCTTTTCCCTGAAATATAACATTCTTTGCATTGTGCAGGGGTTTACATTGAAGAATAAAAGTTCAGACCTTGGTTATATATAAAATCAAAACTGAAACCGAGTGAAATGGCTGTGGTTTTGACTCTCCCTTTCATCTAGACATTTTGGAAGTCTCAGAAGGATGCACTAAAATACTGTGGACAACAGAATGGGGTATCCACGGATAGAGCAAAGCTCTTAAATGTTGTTTAGCATTGTTCTGACTTTCATTTGTTCTTCATTTTCTCTATTTTTATTAGCAACCAAAAATCGAGGAAGTTTCCATAATCATGCAATTTACACTTCTGTCATGGGTTTGAAACACTAATTCATCCCACGGAGGATCACAACTTGCATTTTGCTGCTGCAGATTTTTGACTGAGTGGAGATTTTTCAGTTGAGATTCATTTTTCTTGATACAAGTTTCATGTATAGTTTTATGCACAGTTTTGTGGAAGCAGTTTTATACATAGGTAGCTAAATAATACTGTTGTTGGGAAGAAATCTGTGGAACTGGTTTCTTTTGAGCCATGTGTACCTTTAAATACCTTCTTTAGTGCTGCCAGAAGCAAACAGAATTTGGGTATCAGCTTCTTTTGCCTTCTTTTTTTTCCCTATGCAGATTTTTTTAAGTGGGTGGGCAGCCGTCTTTAATAGATATTCATATTTATCTTATTAAATGTAATGCGTTGTTAATAACCAACATGGCTAGAAGAATATTGTACCGTATCCACAATAAAAATTATTTTCTAACATTGTCCTTTTTTTCCTAAGAAGCCTTTCTAGCCTGGGACCTCTCTAAGTGGTGATTAATAAAGCTGTTAATTCATGGTACCTTTTAAGGAGCAAACTAAAATCTGGCATAGCACAAAGTGAGCAGTTCTTGTAGCTGTTATGTTCCTGCTCTTCATTATCTCCTTGTGCTGTCCTGGATTTAATTTGGCAGCTTTAAAAGTCTGGCAGCTGTTCACTATCAATCACAAAAACCCACCCACATGCAAAAATCCCCAAATATCAGGAAAGTTATGGATATTAAAAAAAATAATAATAATCAGGGCACTCTCTACCACGTAATAAAATAAATGCAAAACTACAAACAGCACCTTGAAATAGTCGTTGTGTTTGCCAAGTGTGCCAGATCATGAGTTGTTTTTGTGATGAGGACCAATGTCAGATTATGGAAAGAATGATACACTCAAGCTGATTTCACTTATAACTTGTGAATGTCAGTTTATTAACTCAGTCTCTTCTTCAGAGAGTTGTTGTTATTAACCATATAATTTTGTTTCCCCATCCCTCTTAAAACGTAAATTGTGTGGGTTGTTCTGGCTATTATTATAAAACCTGACTGGCCAAATTACAGTGCCGTTTTTAAGGTCACTTTTCTTTTTCTTACTTTTTCATAGATGACAACTAATCTTGCTCCTCCCAGCTTCTGTTATATTCTTTCTGTTCAGCCTGGTGAAGTACATGTGGAAGTGGATGAGGAAGAACAGATTTCTAATTTGTACCAGCCACCAGCTGTTCATGGTTTAAAGGAAATTCTTCGGGTAATCTGCTTTACAAGTCAGATAACAAATACTTTGTACCACTGGATTTCTGGTATCATGTTTGTCTCATTGCCCGTTTTTGTACTATTTTCAGATGGACGGTTGTAATGAACGTTGTAGCTTTTGGGCACAAGTGCTATACCTACGGCTGCAGGTAATCTTTTCACTTGGCAATGAATTCAACATAAAATCGATATAACACTTACATGAAGAAGCCAGCATTTATCTTACTTACAGGAAAACCAAAACCCTTCCTGGATTATCTTCAAGAGTTGTCTGAACAGAATTAGCACCAGATTTAAAATGTTTGTGGATGGGCAAAATCTCCAGTTTCAATAGCATCCAGTCTAGAAAGTGAATTATTTCTGAATAAATTGCTCTCTAACCAGAGATAATATTGCACCCTTGTAAGAGAGCTTGCAGGAAGTTAGTTGAGACTCTATAGCTAAATGCTATCCTTACATACACAGCAAAAAGCTCTCAGTTGAGTGTCTCGGAATAGAATGTAACAAATGATGGTTATATAAAAACACAGTTTTGCTCTTTGCGTGAAAGTGTGTGGACTATTTTTGTTGAGTTCAATAGGTGCCCCTCAGGCAAATTTGGCTTTTATGGTCCAGTTAGCAGAAAGTAGGAACTCTTAGGTAAATACATCTGCCATCCATACCATGTGGGAAAGCTTATAATTATGTTTATTTATTTGTTTCTGAATGATGCTACAATTCTCTTTCAAAATGTTGCTAACTCCCTCAGTAGTTAAAGGAATGTTTTGTTGCTGTTTTATTTATATTTTCCTGGCGACTGGATCCTCAGTATAGCCAGCACTGAATTCTGGTGGAAAATCATTTGCAATTGTCCATCAGCTCCACAAAAAACAGTGTGAATCAAAGCATATGAACCAAAGACAAAGAAATTCCCGAATGGCCAGCAAAATAGCAGGAGATGCTTCCCACCAGTGTGAGACATAAATTTAATTTAGGTCTTGCTCTTTTGCTTCAAAAGCCAGTAAGTTATTATTTGATTTTTAGGCAGGGAGTACTTTTCTCTCACGAGATGGGGGGTATCTCTTGTGTTTTCTCCATGCTAAGTGAGAATTTAACAGAACATTTGCAAACATGAAATTCGGGATAGCTTGATGGGATCTTTAGGGTGATAACAGAAAGATGGACACATACATGCATGAACTTCTATTTCCAAGAAACCTATCCTATTCAAAAATAAACTAAAATTACAGACTAGTGGTAACCCAACCAAGCATTTTTGTATTCAGGAATGTCTACATCTGAGATGCTGTGGGTCATCAGTATTCTTGTGTAGAAGCACTTCATTCATGAAATTAGAGAAAAAAATGAAGCATGCAGAAGCAGATGTGATTTTAATGGAAACTTATTTAGCAGAAAAAAAGGTCTATGATTTCTTCTTGCTACTCGGAGGTTTATTAGCTGATTTTTTTTAGCGGCTATTCACTGAACTGTAGGCATTGAATTTTCGTAAGTGAGCAACATGAGTGTTCATATTTTTTTTCAGAGTAATGTTGGAAAAGCAATAGCAGATATTCTTCTTCTGCTTAACTTCTGGATAACTGCTGTAGGAAAGTAAGGGTATTTACCTGCAGTTATTGTATTGCTTGCCTAATCCTCTCAGAAGAAGGACACGAACAGCAGCTTGCTTACTGCAGCTGTCTTTGCCAAGAAGACATATCCTTCACATGAAAAGTCATCCAGTCATAATAAGTGAGGAAGGGACTATGATTTGGTTTATTTTGCTGATCTATTATTGTTAGATATTCCGTTATGTGAGCTAATTCAGATGTACTTCAAAAATAGTATTTATTCCATGTAGCCACTGTAGTCCGAGATAGTTCATTTGTGTGAAGGAGGAATGGAAATACGCTTTTATTATTACTCAGAATCTGTGCTGTGGTACAGAAGGAATACGAGGAAATATATTCCATCTGTGGTTAAGGAGCTGTCCTTATAACTCAATCCTGCTGCTATTTGTTGTGTCCTCTCTGTTCAGAACAAATTGTCACACATAGCAAGATGATGATTTTATACTAACTTGTGATTTTTGCTGTTATTATTTACTTTTTGGATGATTCTTCTGAAAGCCAACTTTTAATGTTGTTAGTAATTCTCATGGGACAGCTGTAAAAATTCTTTCTTTGAAGCTGTCTTAATCCTATCTACACAAAGGAGGTACTCAAATGTATGTAGTTACTAGGCAATGAAACAACGTCAATGCTACAGGCAGCACATATTGTGTTAAGGCATAACCGTAATATCTGAGTTATGAATTTTCCTAGTCATTATTTACAATTACTGCATTTGCTCTATGAGCTGCTAGCATGAACCAAAAAGCTAATTTTAGTGTGATTAATGGTTTCAAGGTTTGAATTCAACTGAAGACAAAAAGTTGGGGTTCTCATTGTATTACCTTATGCTAGAGACATGCATCTTCTAGAAGAAAATACTTAATATGATACGTGTCTCTCCAGTCATTGTAGTATTTCATTTTCATTTAAATGTTTCAAGTAGGATTTTTTAATTGTCAGTCTAATTAAAAATATTAACAAAACTTTTTTAAATTAAGAAAGTAACTTAATCTTACTTAAATTGTTTTAAATATTAGAATCTTAACATTTGCAAGTTGCTCAAACTGGTGAATGTGAAATATGCTTTGTTATTAAACTCATTTTTTCTAAAGCATGGCAAAATTCACATACACACACAGCTATTATAAAAGCTGTGTTTAAAAATAAACCAAACAAACAAAACATCAAGAGAGAGAAGAGCATGAACGGTCAAGCTGTAACCCATCTGATTTTGGTAGAGACCCTGGAATAAGCACTGATGTGTGTGTAATGTCTGTTTAGTCTGTCTTATGAAAATTCTAAAAAACACTACTGATTTTCTGATCATTATTTTCAGATTTGGAGGCTGAGACAAAATGTTTTGGTTATGACATCAGTAGTTGTGATGTACCTTCATTTATGTCACACTGTGATATTTATATACCTGTCATAGGCAGAAAACTGACATTGTCATTGCGGGTTACTCTCTCTCTTAATTATGAGTTATCTATTTCCCTATTTCTATGCATCACTCAAATATTAAGATGTTTGTTCAACTGAAAGAAACCCTCCAGCTTTGTCATTTGCAGTGGCTATTAGCCAAAGACTGCTCCTATTGGAACCAGACAACAGTATGTGGAAAATTCACTCGCATGGGAATAATAATAGTAGTAGTAATAGCCTTTCTTTTTCTTTTTTTAAGGCAAAAATTATGGAAGTCTATTCTCGTAAAACCAGACAATTAACTTTTTATATATATATATATATATATACACCATATATATGATATGAATACGATATATGTGATATAAATGTAAAATATATAGTGTATAGGTACTGTATACATTTTTTAAATAAAAAATATTTTCAAATCCCATATACAGTCCAAATGAGTTATAATGAAGTGTGATAACTGGTAGAGGTAAAGCCAAGATTCCAGAGAGTCAACCTTGGAAAGTTAATATAAGGCAGAGATGTTTGTATCTGCAATAAGGACTAACGTCAAATTCCAATAAAGCTTTGATTCATTATCCTGTACACGCCCTAAATGTAATAGTTTCTGCCAGTTTTATTAGTTATTTAAATATGAGGGTGTTGTTTTAGTCTTTCCTTCTACTGAAAATTAACAACCGCATTCCAATTTTGTATCTCTTTTTCTTTTTTGGAAATCGTAGACAAAGCAGAGCATTCCTATAAATCAAAGAGAAATTTGTTTGTTTGTGACTGACTCGACATTGCAAAATGTGGTTCATACGATTCCAAAAGCTGTTACCGTGTCAGTTGCTGCCTCATGTGTTCTCAGTCCAGAAATCACAGAAGCCCTCAGTGTTACCTCACAGCTTGTCTTCTTCAAGGATGCACTGTGGGGAAATGGTAAGTTTTCCATGTGGTTTTGAAGCAGTTGTAATTAAACTGAAATAGCTTCCTAATCTCTGCCACTGCAATATGTGACCTGCAGAGACTTTTGTTCTCAGATGAAGATGAGACAAGTTTGGGATAAGAAATTTGAAAGGGGTTGTAATTAATTAGAGCTTTCAGTAAGATTTCTTTCTTTGTGTTTTTGGGTTGCTCTCCAAGGTAAATGAGAAATTCTGTGATCTTGCCATTATGTCCACCAGTATTACTGTCAGTCTTCCCTGATGACTGTTGAATCTAATGACCAGTGTCACATAAATTTTCTGTGTGACAGCAGACTCAAAAATACTAAGAAACTTGGTTTTATTTGTTTTGATATTCTTGCAGAAACTTGTTTTATTGACCTTAACTGCTTCTAAAAGTAGAAGAGGCTTGCACATCCCTAGATACAGAAGTGTTATAAACTCTCGTGTACAATCTTAGCTGTGAGCCTTCACCACCATACAAATCGTGAAATGATGGTAGTTCACTTTACATTCATTTTTAGTCATTCTTTTTTGAGGTTCAGGTGTTGTCGTGGTTTAAACCCAGTTGGCAAGTCAAACCATGGAGTTTCTAATCCCCACCCCACACCCCCCCCCCGAGAGATGGGGGGGAGAATCGAAAGAAAGTAACTCCCACGGGTTGAGATAAGAACAGTTTAGTAACTAAGGTACAACACAAATCACTACTGCTACCACCAATAATAATGATAAAAGAAATAACAAGGAAAAAGAATACAATACCACCTTCCAACCGATACCAATACCTTACCCCCACCCCGCAGCCATCTTGCCCTTCCAGCTAACTCCCATTTAACTCCCCGGCCATGACGTATATGATATGGAATAAACATCTTTGGCCAGCCTGGGCCAGGCATCCCATCTCCGTCCCGCCCCTGGTAGAGCATGAGGCTCAGAGAGTCCTCGGCCAGCCTAAACATTCTGACCAGTAACTATAAACACCGGTGTTATCAGCTCTGTTCCCAGGCCGAAAGCCAAAAAACACAGCACCGCACCAGCCACCAAGAAGAAGAAAAAACAACTGCTACTGCTGAACCCAGGACAACTAGAAAATTCTTGGGTTTATGGAACCACTAAATACACAATAATAACAACATCTATATTTCTATATTGGTTAGGTAACTGGCTTAATATTCTGCAATGTTCATCATGTGGCATTATTATGCTATTAAAGTATGGAAGACAAACATTTAATGTATCCATCATATTTTATATTGCATTTATTAAAATTTTGCATAGTGTGATCTCTGAACAACTTTTATGGTATTACAACCAACCCTTCTATTTCACAATTATTTCAGGTAACTAAATAGTATGTGTACATGTATACTCTGTATGTAGTATGGAAACATCTCGGCTACCTTTAAATTTGAATGAGCAGTAGAGTTTGTGGCTAAAATAAATAATCACAGTAATTGACTCTCCTGACAGTACAATTCATGCCCAACTAAATACACTCTCTTAAAAAAACACTGCAGTGGTGGATATTTTTTCTGGCCTCTTTGTATTTCTTGACTTTTATCCAGATATCTTCTGGATATAGCTCACTGGGCTAGTTAAGGGTACATTTGAAACACATTCTTTGACTGCTTTTTTCATCTGTGTTTCTTTGACTGAAACAAAGTAGGGATTGAACTGCAGTCTAAATCTCGAGAGAGGTGGTGTTGCCTAAACAGTTGAAGAGTAACTGCCATATATTGAATGATGAAATACAAAGTGCTACCCTGCCTCTAAACATCAGGGGAAGCGTACATTCTTCCTGAGAATAAGCAGAAAAGCTCAACAGCTACAGGGTCAGTCGGGGTGGTGACTATTCAGACCTCGTAACTCTTGGTCATACTACAACTAACACTGCAAACTGCCATGTTTAGAGCTGGCAGCAGGTATATAACCAGAAGCTTAACACTGTCAGCACAAGCTCTCTGCCTACAGAAGATGCACTGAAATTTTTATGGCATATGGATCCAAAAGCATGACTCTGAGTATAGATACTAGAACATGTGAAAGACCTCACTAGCAAAAAGAAGAGTTAAGCATTAATACACAAAACACACTAATTTTTTTGGGGAGCAGGAGGGGTATTTGGTTGTGGTTTTGCTTTTTTTAATGTGAAGTGCATCAGTATTATGAAAGAAGTATAAAGGAAGGTATTCCCTACAACAGCTGTAAGTCACAGATGTGGGCCTTGTCGGAAAGCTTACATAATTGGAAATGCAAACAAAAATAACATATCTAAATGTATTTGAATCTATATAAATGAATATACTGATATATTAGTACATAAGGTGTAGTATACATGACACTAGGAGGAAAACAACTTGCAAATTTTACCTGCTTAAAATCAAATGACTCAAATGCTAGAGATAGCTCTGTCACTCACACCATAACTGTTCTGTGCAATTGGGGCACATTAAGCAAAAGCTAATTTTTCAACTACTAAGGAAACTTACTAGGATAAAAGAAATTTTCATAATTATTCTGATATCAGTCTACAATTAAATTACTGCATTCATTTGCAAGATGGGCCAGTTAAAGAAACAAAACCAAAAACAAACCCAAAAGTAACGTATTTTAACTGACAGCAAATAGCAAATATTTGAAAGCAAAACTGTTGAGTCAGTCCTGCAACAGAACTGTTGTTTTCTACAGTGACTCATTTTCACTGGTAGCTACAAGTCATGATGAAATATGACAAACCAGGAAAATATAAGAAAATAATAAAATGAAATATGACAGTGTGGTGACATACGCCAAGTACAGATACGTTAACTACACAGCCCAAACTTTTTGCAGTTTTGAACTTCCATGTCTCTTGGAAACAGATTCCGTTCCTTTAACAGTTAAGCATGCTAGCGGGATTGGAAGGGTGCTTTTTTCAAGATACCAGCATAAGTGCTATATTTATATGTGAGGTACTGATGGCTACTGAAAGAAGAAACATTAAATTGATATTTAACACATTGATGTAAGTGTATGAATGTTGTGTGAGCAGGGTGTAAAAATAACCCTGGAGCACTGAGAAAAACCAGACGTTTTCTCTATTCAATATTAATACTTGTACCTCTTGTGTAGGGCTGATAGTCCACACCAGGAATTTTACTTCTCACTCCTTAAGCCTCCATATTACAAAAGTTATTATTCTAATCAGATTCCAACAGGAGTAACATTTGGTTCTATCTTAGCCAGATGTGCTACTTATTCAATAGCATGATGATGCAGCATTAGGTTACACTAACTTATATTTAGTTATATTTTATTTCAAATTACAGAATCATAGTGGTGAAAAATACAAAGCTGCATTATTCCAGTAAAATACACATGAAAAACTGTATTTACACTAAAAATTACACTATATACGTAACTTCATTAGAGACAAGTTAGATGCCTCTGACCAAGCGAGAGAGGTAAAGTGAAAATGAATGTACGCCAGCCACCATATCTGAAAGATCTTGCACCAGCTAGTGTCCTAACTAGTTATATACAGTCAGGTCAACTACAGTTCTGCTTTTTGAGGAGCAATGTCTGTACTTTAAAACTGTATTTCTAATCTGCCTGTGAAAAACAGGCAGGTACATACAACTACGCAAATAGCATATGCACACACAAGTCATATGAAATCATACGTGCCTTCCATGACTGAAATAGCATACACAGACTAACAAAACCAATTTTAAGGTGTTGGGATTCTGTTCCTTTGCTTCTCATTTAATTAACCCCAAATGATATAAAGTTATCAACATCTCACATTCGATATCTCTTCTCAGAATTACCAGCCAGTAAATAAGCATAA
>JAVHNF010075434.1:0-16671 GCA_034783455.1 Micropsitta finschii
CCCCCCCCCCTAGAATAGCAATTTTTCCATTTCTTAGTCAATTCATATAACCTTTTCTCTGACCTTCATTCCAGAATATCATGTGTGCTCTGGTTATGGCAGCAAGGCTGGGATTTTTTTCCCCCCTAACGTCTCTGTTAGCCCTCTACCCACTGTCCAAAGATTATTTTGATTCTAATCTTTGTAGATTCATTTGTTTATAATGTTTTCTATATTAGGAGTTTTTACTTTCCTCTCAAAACTAATTTCAACATTGAAAACAGGAGATGCGCTATTTCCCAACAGTGTAGCAGGAGAGATTAAAAAGAAAACAAATCAGGATGTTGCTGAGGGACCAAGGTGCTCTTGCCTAAGTAATCAGTATTCAGCCATTAATTCTGTTCACTTCCAGCAAACAAAATCTCTTTCTTCAAGGTTGCAGTTAAAAGGTATTCACATATCCAGTTGGCTTATGGGCATTATCCTGACTTGGGAATTGAATTAGCCTTTATGTGGAGTTCCATTTTTCTTGTTTCCTATTTGTATTAGCATAACTTATGGGAAGGGAGCGCTGACAATGTGCTTCCCTTGAAGCTCTCCTTCTTTTCCGTGTGGCACAGCAGTGACCAGCAGTCCCTGAAAACAATAGCAGTATTTCAGGAGGCTGATAGGTGTTCACAGTTTTATGTATTGTATAGACTTTTCCTTCCCAAACAGGTTTTCATCACTGGTGCTTGGCGTCACTGATAGTTTGTTAGTGGGGGACAGAAAGAGTTCAACGTGGATGTGATAAATGAATTTGAAGGTGCATAATGTTGCCTTAGAAGGTTTAAAAGCAGCATTGCCTGGGTAGATTACACTGTGAATACTGTTGTTTTACGTGTTATAGTAATAAATGCAGATGCTCCATCTTTATCTCCATTACACACACTGACATCTGCCGTAAGTATCATATTTACTCGCTGAAAACAAGCTTTTTGCGGCACCCTTAATGGTGCGCAGCTACATTCTGAAATGAGTCTTTTTCCACATTAGTCACATTTATTAATGACTCCAGCAGAACTTTTTTCACATCTACCAATTCAGAAATTTGAACAGGTTCACCTGCAGCATACTATAATTCAGATCACTGCAGGGAAAGCGAAGCTCAACATTTGCAGATAGACTTATTTCACTGAGTGTGATGGATGTGGATATAGATTCTGTGTACACTGAATAGGTTGCAGGTAAAAGCAAGTATTCTGTCTTGCTCTGAACGTGGTGAATGTGAGACTTGAATGCCTGGTATTGAAAACACACAGTACTTGAATGGACAGGTAGACCCTACCCACACTTCTGATCTCTGCTGCATACCTATCCACACTAGTCATTTTCTCTGGTGCCTGCTGTGTGCCAGATTGCAAGTCTAGTAAAGGGGGAATTCAGAGTGAATCCAAAACCCAGGATTTCTGGGCCACTAATTGAGACAACACGGGAAATATCAAGGAGCATCTGTTACCTAGGCTCACATATTTTAAAGTAAAATAAGCAGGGGAATTTTCCTTTCATTAGTTTGCTTGCCTCTGGTGTAAGCAATCATCCCGGCTGCTTGTTGGAGTTCAGAGCTCCTTTTCCTGAAGAGACGGGTTGTTGGGAGGTGCCTGGCAGTGATTCAGGATACCTGCTCTGCTTTTCCCACTTTCCTGCTGACCATGTGGAAGGTGAATGAACCATTATTGATTGTTCAGTCATGGTCCAGGAGCTGCTTCAAGTTTCTTACAACTTGGCAGTCTGGAACTGGGCAATTCTCCTTGGAAAACACCAGTGTAATCTCTCTTGCTGTGAGAAGAGACTTGATAACATGAAGCTGTGTGAATTGGTGGACCGAACAAAGGACTCCTTTGGTCTCTGACGTGGGCTTCTCTTTGTAGCACTTCCAGAGTTGCACAAGCCAGGCCTTTCACACTGTCCAGCCAGAGCCTGGAGAAGCTGGGTGCTTGCAGTTTCTACTGGAGACAGTGAAAGCACAGCAACTCTGGGAAAAGCGTGACGGTTTTAATTTAGGGAAGTAAATAGAGATTATGGCTCTATTTAGGAATAGAAGTCTGATCCAGAATCAATATCTGTAGCCTTTGAGAAGAGGCTTTAATCAGTGTTAAGATCCAGGATGGAGCAGAAAGACTAGCACTAAAAGGATGTGTGAGCAGGGGATGGCAGGCTTCAAAGAGCCAGTTTGTCAAGGATTATACTTCATATTCTTCCTCCCAGCCATCCTGAGGGCTTTCACACTGTCCCTTTGCATGCATTTGCTGGCCAGGTGTCATGAGCCTTTAAAGGGAAAAAGTGTCCCGAATAGAAGACTAGCGTCAGCATAGAGTTGCAGAAGTAATAGAGAATTGATTCAGAAGAGAAAAGGGAGATGCAGAAACTCAGCTGCTCCAAAATTGAATCTCAGGTTTATTATATGGAGCAGATTGCAGTTCTCAGTGACACACCTGTGCTCGTCTTCTGACTTGAGTTTCTGCAGTCACTTTTGATAAAATACTAAAAAAATTACTTTCAAGGCCCTCAGGAGCTGATGAGGGACTGCCGGGATTTACAGTGTTCATTAATAGTGTATGAACTGTCAAATCTGAAAGGCAGCTATCAGCAAATGTCAGGAAGATCCCTCTGACACACACAGCGTGAATGCATGTAAGCTGTTTGAAATATTCATTATAATAATAATTATTATGTAAGGCTTAGTGCAGTGCAGTCCTGTGTTGTAATGTTGCATTTTTCCAGTTGTTCTTGACGAAGTGTATGATCGTGCATCCTCACAGCACACAGCACTGGGTGAACACATTTCACGACATATCAGTTGTCTTAACAAGCCTGCTGCCTTGTAATTCCTTCTGCCATTAAAGCAGAGGCCTGGTACGTGCATCTTTTTCGGCATCCCACCACTTTTCAGATAGCATTTTGAAAGAACCGTTTGGGTTTCCAGCGTGTCCATTCATTTCAGGAACAGAATGTGCTTTCTGAATAGCACAGTACCGAATTTCAATGTATACCCCAATGAAATGGGTTGGAAACATCAACAGGTGTTTTGCAAAAGAACACAAAAAGACTAAGCAGGGACCATGCCAGGCAAGTGCCCAGGCACAAGAAGTGCCAGGAAGTATTTCTTTCTATACTCTTCAGGTTTATGTAAGCCAGTGTTAATAGTCCAATCCGTACTGTGCATGTGAAAAAGGACAAAGTTCTGCCGACCTTTTCCGTAATTATTAATCCCATAATTTTCCAGTGAACAGTGAAGTAACACAGAGTGTTTTCCTATTGATTTCTTCACTGGAAGTCTGATGGTGTAGTCACTGTCATACTTGTGACAGTATAAACTTCAGAGCTGCAGGTTGAACTGGTCCTGCTAAGCTGAAAAGAGACTTTGGGGACTGAAAAGACTGCAGACTAAATACACATCCCTTTCCTCGATGGGCTGGAACAGGCATGTAGGTACGTTTGACTTCACATAAACAACTGGGATGAACCTAAATGTCTATAACTCTTAGAAAAGCCCAGCAACCCCAAAACTACACTCCCTGCCTTCCTCCCACCATCAGCTTTCTGTAAATACAGAGCAAACATATTCAGGAAAGAGAATTTCTCTTACAAATGTAGCATGGATTCATGCTGGGAGAAACGAAGAGGTTTTTTCTTATACAAAGAAGAAAGGAATATAAACAGAGAAGTATTTTTGCTTTTGAAACCAAATCAATAAGAATTGACTTGCATACATACAGCATACATTTGTTGTAATAGCTTAGCCTCTGTGTAGAAGTAGCACATGCGATTGGTAATAACTATGAAGCAGAAAGATCTGGGGAACTGTATTTGGTAAAAGGAGTTCAGTAGAACTGGTTAAAGATAATACAGTTACATTTTTGTCAATCTCATTTGCATTTACTTTACATTTCCAGTGTAAAGGAGACATTGGAATTACTTGCTTATAATTGTGTTTACCTGGTGCCTCATGGAAATAAGTTTGCTTAAGACTTCACAGAGCAAAATAAGGAACAGGAACTGTCCCTCTTTGCAAGCAGAATTAGGACAATTGCTAATTTGTGTATAGAGATTGCAGATAGCTGTCGTTGTTAAGTGGCATGTAACCAACCCATTCTAAGCTGTTTTTCTTGGTGAAGGTAGAAGTTGACAGTTCAGTTGAGTGAGCTGTGGTGTGACTTTCAGACAGGAGTGAACTAGGAGGGCAGGCTGCAGAAGGTTTAGTTGTCGAAGCAGTGTTAGCACCTTATTACTTAGAGATTATGCTTTTGAAGCAAGTAACTGAACGTGTAAATACATTGGGAAACACAATTGTGTCTTAAATGTAATATTATTAACCTGAAGCACATTCTATACCTTTAGTAACTTAAGGTTGGTTTTTATTCTATTTTTGTTTTCAGTTTTTATTTTCAAATTCCTCTTGGAACTATTAAAAACAGGCTCATGGATCAGAAAAGAGACAAGTAGAATCTCTTAAAAACAAAATTGTCAGTAATGCTTGAGCCATAGCAGCTAAATACAGTTCCCTTTCTCTCTGCTTGTGAAACATTCCAGCTGTTTTCTGTCAGCCATTCACAGCCTGTGCTTTATGCACATACACAATTTGATAAGAAGGAAGATTACAAAACTGCAGAAGATGAATTTTGCCTTGATTGACCTTGGGCTCTTAATTGCTGGCTGGTGAAGAAACACTCTTCTGAAGTGCAAAAGCAGTCACTGTGTTTAAAGACTTGGACAGCGCAAGTAGGAAAACAATCTCATGGATATTTCTCGTTGAAAAAGTTGATGTGTAATGATAAACAAAGAGCAAGCTATTCGAGAGTTTCTTCTCCTCTTGTTCTTTTAAATACTTTCTATTCTTATTCTGCATTCCTTATGCTACGCTGTGGCATTTGGAGATGAATGCCATTTCATATGGTGACAATAAGGCCAATTCAGTGCCCTTCTGCAGGACATCAGGCTGTATGTCCTGCAACACGTAAGGGATTAATTAAATAGCTGTGAATAGCACATTTGAGACAGAAAGGTCACTGTCAGCACTTCATGTGCTTATGCTAACCAGTTATGTTAGGAGAATAAAATGATGCATTAAGCATAATTAAACATGAATGTAAGATGCTTCAAAGTAGAACCAGTTATTGTCAATTAATTGACTTGGTGCTGTTTTGTGTAAATGGTTCACTTCAGACTTGTTAATGACAGAGTGTTTCCATATTTTTGACAAGGTATTTATGTTCTTAGCAGCCTGATTCAGAGTCTTCTTGTCAGGCTGCCCTACTTTGGTGACATAATTGTATTTATAACTACTTTATATCTGTCTATATTACCAACCTGTATCTACTCTTAAAAAAGAAGATATGTATTTGGAAGAACACTATGTATAAAATCCCTTTGGAAGAAGGTCTTATCTCAGTTGCTACGGTTTTGTAATAGAAAGATGGGCATAAGAGAGAGGCAAAGAAAAGAGAGAGATGGGTAATAAGTGCTATTCCTATGCACTGATGGGGAAGCTGACCCCTGCATATACATCTTGGCCATATTGATCACGCTGTGTTGTCCTTGTCTCTCTTTATTGTCTTGTACAGGGGAGCAGAACCGAGGCACAACCAAAACCTTTGCACCATCTATAGAACTGTAAAGTGATAGAGTGGTTTGGGTTGGAAGGAACCTTAAAGCTCATCCAGCTCCAACGCCTTGCCACAGGCAGGGACACCTAGGCCAGCTTGCTCCAAGCCCTGGCCAACCTGGCCTTGAACACTGCCAGGGATGGGGCAGCCGCAGCTTCTCTGGGCAACCTGTGCCAGTGCCTCACCACCCTCCTAGTATCTCATCTCAGTCTATCTTCTGTCACCTTAAGTCATTCCCCCTTGTCCTGTCACTACATGCCTTTATAAAAAGTCCATCTTCAGGTTTCTTGTTGGCCCCTTTAAGTACTGGAAACCTGCTCTAAGGTCTCCCTGGAGCCTTCTCCAGGCTGAACAAGCCCAGTTCTCTCATCCTATCTCCATAAGAGAGGTGCCTCAGCCTTCTGAGTATCTTCATGGCCCTCTTCGAGACTTGCTCCAGCAAGTCCACAGCCTTCTTGTGTTGGAGAACAATTTCTCTGCTCTGGTCTAAGTTTACTGCACATGCCAGTAAATCTTACTCTTCTGCTCTGCTCCAGTGCTGGGGCCTCTCCTGGGACATGCTACCTGCTTACTGGCCTTAGATCGAGAGGTTAAATAACAGCAGGTCTCCAGCAACAAAGGAAAATCCATCTTCATGACCCTATGTGCACCAGGCTTCTATGTGTGCCCTTTCATGATGCCTCTGTGAAGCTGCACTTGCCAATGCAGGTTCCTCTGCACGTCTCCATTGAAGATGGGCTGCAAATCGTAACCCTTCTTGGACACGGGCTCTGTGTTGCAGACTGGATGATTATTACTTTGATTATTACTGATATAAATTGTATCCCACTATGCTGGATGCTGTAAGAATGGATAATAAATGGCAGTCTTTGTCAGAAGGAGTTACGAGTCCGGATTGGGTTGTGGGTAAGTGATGAGGCAATAGGCTGCTAATGCACAAATTGTTCAGGCACATGGGAAATATTTAAGTACTACTGTCATGATGTTTTCTATACTCAATTTACTGGTATTATTATGTCATACTAGTGAGTTCATCAGCAGGCCCTCTCATATTGCTCTGTATTTGTAATAGCTAATACAATTCAGTGTGTGTGCTTTTCCTTGAAAATATTTCATATTTATAGTGTATTCTTTTGGTTTTGTTTCTCTAAAAAACAAAATAATGAAGAGAGCAGGAATCCTGAGTGTTGTTTGGGAAGGTTGTTTGCCTCAGTTTTTAATATGGGCAGATGAAGATATTTATTACGTGTATTCAGCTGGCTTTTTCTCATGAGAGGCTATCACTTTAGTACTGTAGGGTAAGACTTTAATTGCATTCATCATATTTGGCAGAGGATTGGCTAGGGTAGCCTCTGAGGATTAAAAGTGTTTATCTGGGTATGAAAGAATCATTTGGTAATCTGCCAGAGCACTTTTGTTGTAAGGGGAGGTTTTCCTGTCAAGCTGAAGAGCCATTCGGATAAACAGGCTTTCTGTGCAGCTGTCCTCAGCACATGAAGTCATTAGCTCAGGACACCTGTATCTCAAACCTCTGCGGTTACCTGGGCTGCATCCCATACCTGTGCTGACCTATGAAATGTTTTGTTTCAGTCCTTGAGGTCACGTTAACATTCTTTGTTACCGTATTACAAATACAGCATCAGAGGTTGTTTTGGACTTTCTTTTCAATGTTTTCCTCGTCAGCTGATAAATGAGTCTCTTGACAAGAACAGCTCATTCAGTGCACAGTAACTGGTAGCTTTTACTGGTTGTGGAATAGGAGCCATATACGCTGAGCTGTTCTTCATCTTCTGGAAGTTCATGGTTTACTCCAAAGGATAATTTCAATCAAAATAAATCGATAATGCATGCAGAAAGTGCCACTGAAGATGCATTCACCTTTTTTTTTTTTGTGCAGGGAAAAGCAAAGCATTAAAACCAATCTACTGAAGCAAGGACAAAGTAAATATAATAACTAATTTGTGCATATAATCAAATAAAAAGTAAATTAATAATTAGGACAGTGGCTGTTATTTAATAGTTCATTTGGGTTTTGTGCCTGTTTGTTCTCAGTACAAGAGAGGAGAATGTGTGCTCTAATCATGTAATGCGAGGTGATTTTGATTGCTTTAAAACTTTAGATGCCTTTTTAGCAGAGGAAGAGAGCGTTTGATATTAAGCAGTGATGAACTTCACCTGGTAAATCAGAACCTGTTTTATTGAATACTGCCGATAGACAAGTTAAACCCTTATATGTGGAAACTTGCTTTTATAGGGAGGTTCTGCAGCAGCGTAAAGTCAGGCTCCTGCATTGTGAAGCAGAGGCCTTACTGGAAAAGTATTATTTGGTTTATAAGTTGATGCTCTGTTTTTGATGCACTGTGTAAAACTAACTTTTATCTCTAGACAGGATCTAAAACGTTTCTAACAGTTCACTTAAAAGGGTGGGGAAGAAGAGCATATGTTAACTAAGAAGATGACACACTGCCTGAGGCAGTCTGCTTTTCGCTTGGCTCTAGGAGGAATTCGCTGTCTCCTAAAGGTCTAATTCTTTGTAAGTGGTTTGTTGTGGGTTTCTTTTTTTTCTTCTTAAACACTATGTAGCTGTGGCCTTCTCAGATATTTTATGAGTGCCGGTTGCCCAAAACCAACCAAGAATAAAAATAACCCATATTTCTGGGTGAATCATCTGCTAGCCTGCCTCATCTTTGGTTTAAGTACCGCGTTTGATCCGTGTAGCTCTGGGGAGCATTCTGATCCTGAAACAACTGGAATCCATAAGAGAAAATTGATCTGGTTTTGAAACATAGGAGGTGATGTGTCTCACAAGTGCTTTTCATTGAGAAAATGATAATCAAATAAAGCTTCAGTAGCACCCCGGTGGTTAAGCTGTCATGTGGCCCACAGAAGGAATCCTAACAGCTGCCTGTTCCTAACAAAGGGATCCTTCTCACAGTTTGTGTAGGGCCACCTTATACCACAGGTCTCAGCCTTACAAGTGTATTTATGGACAATGCAATGTAGTCTCCTTTATGACAATTAAAGAATAAGGAATGGCAAAACCCCCACATCATAATCTGTTTGCAAACAAGTTTTTCACTGAAAAAGTGAACTATTTTTGAGTGTAGTGTGACTTCACATGCAATATGCTGCTCTCTTTAAAAGCCACTCCTAAGGATTTTAATTTCAGAGGGTGCCACTAATCAGAACCCTAATCCTGTTTTGAAAATCACCATGGGAATGTCTACAAATAATAACCGTTTCTGCACAAATTAAAATATAAATGAACTTGTATGTAAACACTGTCATCAACTTTAATGTTGAAAATGCTACTGAGCTTTAATGTGTTTTCTGTCCACTTAGACAGATATTCTGCCCTTATTCTTTCTCAGGCACAGTAGCGGGCCTCAGCATCTGTTTCGCCCTCCTGTAGAAACTGAACCAAAGCCTGCAAAAGTGGTGCCGAGTTGGGAAAATTTGATCTGATATTCATCTTATTTAACTGTCCTTCTAATGAGAATTATTGGGGTGAAATTCATTTCCTTTCATGGCACGGAATAACATTTTAATTAGGAATTCTGTGTTGTTTTTCTCAACTTTGTCTTCCACGGCACCTTCCCATTCCCATGAGGTGCGTCTAAGGTTGGAACAGTGTGGGAACAGGTCCATGTGCCACATCCTGATGTCTCTGAAAGTTATGTAGGTGGAGTTGAGGTATGAGGTCGGCCAGCAAAATCAGTCCACAGATCGCTCATATATGGGAAAACTAAACTCATTTAGTAATGCTGTGATAAGAGCTGGAAAAGAGTATGAAGATGGGAATCTGTAAGGGAAAAAGGGAATCAGAACAGGAGTATCTATACTTTGTCTTCCCTGTGCTTCTGAAGCACTTAAATCAGCCACTTGAGAGGTCTCTTCTCTCTCAGGTGGTGGAATGAGCCATCTCTACGTCTCTTCTGAACTTCTACTTGCAGCCCGCTCTGGCTGCTTGGTACTCCTGTGCTGGGTGTTTGTCTAATTTGTTTGTGTAGCTTTGTTTTAAAATAGGGTATTTTTATTTTTGTAATCAATATAGAAGACAAAATGTTTGCCTTCCACAGACCTCTTTGGAATTTGGAATATAGATGTATTTTTTTCTCACTTTTTTAAGTGACAAATCCCAGGAATACCCAACTTCTGTGGTTATGAAATCCCAGGTGCACCCAGCACTTCATAATTCTTGTGCAAATTGCACAAGGTTACACTCGCAGCCAAGTTCTTGTGGTCAGTTACGATCTTAGTGCCACGAGTTAGATTTTGGGGAGGGTGGCAGCAGAAACATTGGCACACCTTAACTTGGGATTCAGCACCCAATGGTGAAAAATGTTACTGGCCTTGGGAAATGCCTCCGCCTTCCAGTGATGCTCCATTATGTTATGAGGTGTTCTCACTGCATTAAATGTTTCCCACTCAGTCCATTGCAAAACAGTAATAAGAATGCATGAAATCAGTGAAAATAACTCCTATATCACCTTAAGAAGATTATTATTAAATGTTTAGCTAGAAGTACTTGTTTATCACAATGATGTTAATTTTTACTTTGAAACCTATTCTGTAGATATTTAACCATTTTTGGTTATGATAATCCTTTTGAGTGAGAAAAAGGTTATGAGGTTATCATAATCTTTTTGAGTGAAAAGGGTCTACCACCATTTTTTAACCACTGCTTTGAAGGAGACTGTTTTCATGGGAAGTTTTGCTGATCTGCCTATTTGTGCGTTTTGTGTACAAAACTAAAATGTTTTGGTGTATGCCATGCTTTAGGAATGATCTGTTGCATGAGGTGATTAAACCAATGTGCCAAATTTGAACCTCTGACTTGGTGCATAATTGTGGTCTGTGTTCATCATATACATCTGGGACATTTCCCAAGCAACTGCGGAGCCCCTACTTGTTTGGGTTACCTATAGCTTAGCATCTCAGAGCGAGCTTTGTCTGTTGTATCTCTGTGAACCAAAAGGCCATTAACTGTAAGGGTCAAAGGGTTAATGGAAGAAATAGTCTCCGCTTGCCATTATCTTGCAATGTTCTGCAGGACCCAGGGAAACGTAACACCCGCTCCCCTATTTTTGTAGGTGGTTTCTAAAAAGGTGACCTCAGTGTTCTGTGACTAAATAAAAGATTAAATGCAAATAGAGAGGCCAACAGAAATGAACTTGCTCAGACTGCTAGCGGAGAGCCACACTCCATTAAATGACCACTTTGGTAGCATCAGGTCAAATTCTTCTTAGATGAGTAAAGGTCATAGAGATTGTATTGCTTAATTGCCTAACTTTCTCTCTGTATTCACTGTGGTTATCCTTTCATGTAGTCCAGGAGAAGAGCATTTACTCTCTCTGGGACTTGGGTATATGGAAGATAGAACATGGAGGCAGATGAAAGGAAACCTTCAGCTTAGTATTGTATCAGTGCTATGATATTGACCACATCAGTGATGTACAGACCAACTAATTTCCCAGAGCATTTAAAAGTGCTTTCTCCAAGATACACCCATGGTTGTTTAAATAGACAGGAGTACGTATATCTTGCCCCTATGAAGGATTTCTGTTCAGAAAGCTCATGAAGCTGTTGTACATGCTATAAATTCTTCTATTAATTATTAATGCTTCTTACCACCTCAGTTTTGATGCTTGGTTAGTCTTTTGGAAAAGTAGAAACAAAAATAAATCATAAAGGTACTCCATGGTACGTTGTATGAAAAGGTCTGATTGATAGAGCGGAACATAACTGAGTGAGGTGACATTATGTCAGGAATTTGGAGAGAAAGATCAGATTCACTTTTGGACACCTGCATTGCTTTTGGTATCAACTCCAGATATCCACGTAACAGTTGGGAGGTTGAATGGCAGAGGTGTCAAAAGCCAGAAAGAGTAAGGGGAGAGTTCAGACTGAAGGTTTAAAGAGGTGATATGCTGATGGTTTGGGGCTTTTATTTCCTTCTTTAGTTTTACTCTTGTGAATCAGATTGTGCTTGTGACATCCAATGTGAACTGAGTTATGAGCCACATGAGATAGATTTAGTGTGGAAAGACGAATTGATGCATGAAGTTTAAATTTCTTGGTCCAAAGTAGCACTTTTTAATGGAATTTTTAATACTGTGCTAAACATCAAGATAGTCTTGATAGCCTCAGTTCAACTTCCAAATGGTATTTCTTATATTTGTCTTCTTATTATTTTAAAGCTGGCTTAGAACTGAATTTGGAGTAAATTAACTGGATATGACTTCAGATTTGAATGTATCTCCAGAAGCAGTACATTATAACTACATATATGCACACATGTATATGTAGAATTTATCTAGAACATATTGCCAAGTCTAAAAGGAGTGTGTCCTTTGGATTTTCTTTGTTGAGCCTGAACCAGGTCAGAGTCATCACTGATGACGTTGCTCACAAATCTGTGTGCTAAGTTGAATGAAGTACAAATATCCTTCCACTGCTTCTGGTTAAAGATACTTTATGTGCATCAATCAGTAGTAGGGCAGGATAAGGCTGATGGACAGGTGACAAACCAAATACCAGCATTACCCCCAAGGCATTATGTATTCTGGCCAACCGTGTAGTGATGTGCTTCATCCCCAGACTATGTGATTTTGAATTTAGCTCGAAGTTGTTGAGAGTATCTGTTACTGCTGTCACTTGATTTCACTAATTCTGACAAGAGAACCACATCTGGAGAAAACAAAAGGGTAGAATTGCTCTTGTCTTTAACATTATCCCAGATGATTCTATCCTTTTTCCCTTTGGCTTCTGGTATTTTGGGTCATACAGTAATTCAGTTTTCCATGTATTTTTTAATCTCCATTACAGTAAGATGCATTAAGGAACAGGGACACTTTTTTTTTTTTTTTTAGTAAAAGCTCCTCTTTGACAAATATTTGCCAAAATTCTGCTATTGGCTTTGTCACCTGTCAGTTTTTCCTTCAGTTTCTTCTTAAATCACACTATTTCTTTCCCAATGCATCACTTTCCTACATTTAACATTCCAGTCCTTAAAACTGCAAGTGCCTTGACTATTCTATTCCTTCACAATGAATATGGTGATTAAAGGAACATGCCACACATGTTAAAGTTATGCTGGGCACAGAAGTCACTTTGGGGAAAAGCATTAGACCATTCCCAATCGTAATCAAAAGAGAAGACTAAGCTTGTAAGATCTAAACAGTTGTTGAAAACTCTGCCTTCGGTTTGACCTTCATCGTGTGGTTTCCTACTTCATTGCATTAAATCACATTTGTGATGCATTTTTAATTGTTGCTGCAAATTTTTACAAGAGCTTTCTTTTTTGTCTGCTGCTGTTGTTTTGTTGGTTTATGCATAACTGAATGCTTGCCTGCTGTCAGGGTTTTGATTCATAATGCTTCTTTCACAGGAAGTTGTGTACAGCTTGCAAATAAAAACCTAACTTCTAACAACCGTTTAGTTGAGTTGTAGAAGGGAAAATAGACTTGAGGGGTTTTCTGTCGTATTCACATCCATGAGTTACTCTTCGCTATGCATGTCCAACAGGAGCTGTATAAACTAGCTAACAAAACTGTTTTCTGCCTTTCAGGTGAATAAATACTGTTAATGAAGATAAACAATTAACTCCTTCATGGAAATGAATTTCATGTTGCTGTGTTGGTGATTTCATAAACAAAATTCACACCAAGTCATTCTTGACGCTTTGGAAGATTTTGAGCATTTCTTCCATTCCCCTGTTAAAGATCCTTTCTCACTTATTTTGCCTTCTGTGATCTTATGCCAGCAGACTTTGTCTTTTTTTAAGGTTGGAGGTTAATTGGACAAAGCATTTCTTCATTCGCCTTTCAAAGTCTTCTATCTGATTTTTCACTTTGTGGAAGCTCTTTGAACTCGTGTTGGAATGTCAGCTCTCTAAAAAGGCATCATTCAGGGAACCCAGGTTTTTTTTGCTCTATTTCAGGGGTTGGGCAATAAATGATTTTTAGGCTTTGTCTCTGAAAACTGCACAGCTAATTCTTCCTCCTTCAATTATACCAGCCACGAGTCTCCCATAATTTGCTTTCTGTTTCATAGAGAGCTGGTGACCTTTTTGACTGACGCATAAATGAAGGAACAACACACATGAAGTCTGTTGAAAGTATTTGTGTGTGGCCACCAAAGAGGTCCTTTCTTGGGCAAACGAGAGTGAGAACTGGGGATTGTAAAAGCAAGTACTGGGACGGCTGCTGGGAATTTCTGTCAGCAAGGTAGATTGGAGTGTTGTGCTTTTGTAGCCCCATAAAGACTTACTGGGGGAGCAGTGGCTCCAGGAGGATTAGCTGTAGCCTACAACATGCACTTGAATGTTGATACCTGTCAGCAGCTTGGAAAAGGGGCAAGGGATGCGGTGGAACACCCAGTTGTGGAAGTGGGAGAACACTATCCCTTAAAATGCTGTTGAGGTGACTGCAAGATTAGGCAGGGGTGGAGTAACTCATTATTTTATGGTAAATGCACTGCTCTTTAAATGCTAAAATGGAATTTTTAAGACCTTAGGAAATTCAGAATTAATCTTTACTATGTTATATATTTTTTAAAAGTTTCTCTTATGAGTAAACCCTTTCCCATAAAGTTGTCAGTTATTCCTGTCAGTTATTCCTATAGGAGAATCCTATGCTTTAAAAGTAATCTTTTATTACCTGTCCTATTTTAAGTCTCTGTTGCAGGCTAAATCACAAATGTTTTGTAGATGCTGTATTTTGTAGCTATGAAAGCATCTGTCAGGATAACTACTAATGGTGATGCACTTCTCTAATCTGTGTTTTCTGACATGGATCTTACATCTTGTCTCTGGAATGGATTTTTTTCTTATTATCTGGTACATTTTTTGCTGTACATCTTTGCCACCCAGTAACCCACAGAGAAGTTCGTTTAAGACAAAAGAGTGACTCCAGCAGAAAATAAGTGGAGCCTTCTCCAGTGTAAGTTGTAATTGAGGTTATGGCATGGCATATTGCCTTTGGCAGAGTTCTATTACTGAGAAACTGAAACCAGGATTTTGAGGCTGCTGCGGTGTAAGCAAAATGAATTAATTATTAGAGACATAGGAAGAATTAGAGGAAAACAGAACAGCTTCTTGTGTGAAATATGAATGTGTTGACTTTCGGAAAAAGAAAGGAGGAAAGCAAACAACTTAGTAACAAATAATCCACTTTGATGTAACTGCAGATCTGCAAGAGGTTTTCTGCGGGTTGGATTGGTTTGGCTCTCCAAAGGCTATCAAATGTTTCTTAGAATATTTATTTTTGCTATGTGACTCTTTGTTGGGGTTTAACTGTGACCTTCTGACAAGGGGATTGTCAGATACCAAGCCACAAATATAACTGCTGTAAGTGGTTTTTAAATATATTTTAAATCAAGTGCAAGCACTCTCACCTCAAGAATAGAAAACAAGTGGAAAAGAAAGAAACAAAACTTGGTGTTTGTTTTAATAAATGAGAGGAAAATAGTGGCTTGATAAATAAAACATTCTAACTTTATTATTTAAAGGACATGGAATATGCTGTCACAGTGAATCTGTACAGGTGTGTGCCTCTTAATGACTTGCTGAATCAAGTCTTTCTTTCACAGAGGGACACAGTACTTTAATATTGAGTCTTTTGTTGTTACCAGCTTTGAGGGAGTGTTTATGGTCTTGAATGGCCTCTGCATGAGTCTAGGTCCCTCTAGAAAAAATAACCAATCTGTGTTTGGATCTTCTTGCATCTGCTGATGTAACTTTATTGTCTCCAAACTGTCTATTAGAGATGGCAAGGAGAAGGGTGAATAATAGGGACTATTTGACATGTGCGATACTTGGCCTTCCCTTATTTTTTGCTGGTCCTGCACTCAGTTACTTTATTGCTTATGTTTTCTTTGTTTCTACAGTTTTATTTTTACAGTTTCTCATTGAACCCCATTATTATGATCAGACACCAGCAAAGACATTATCCGTTATATTCTGAGGGTCAAGGAATGCTTTCAGTCTCCCTACACTGACAAGAAGTGATTTTTCTTAAATCTTCTTTGCGTATCCTGACATCTCATCAATCCCACTGTTCCAGAATGTTCAGGCTTGGGAGTAGGAAAATGTGGTAGTACCCGTATCTCCTTGCTTTGTTGGTTAAAGTGATTTTTAAAGAAGAGAGGGATGTATCTGTACACTCTCATTAGAGACAGTGATAGTTTTCACCTTGTAAGAAAATCAGAGTTTGTCAGAAAATAGGAAAAACTAAGTAGTATCTTGTAGAATCATTGATATGTCAAATAGAACTGGCTGTGGTGGTGTGAAATCTAAGTAGTTCTGTTAGTGAAATAGTTAAGATCTGTGCCAGAGCATCTATGAGCAGAGGAAAACTTCCAAAGATTCTTGCCCTGAAGTCAAGGCTTAAAAACCCCAACACACAACTTCTCTACAAGGTCAGAATATGTATTTTGTTGAAAGTCAGTTGGACCTGTGCATTTCAAAAAGATACCTTTAAAATTCCATGTGGTGTATAATGAAATAGTGTGGATGTTGGAAATGGCTGCATTAATATGTTTAAGCTGGGTTCAGAGTGAAATTGTTAGAATGATTGAAGAGGCAAGGGAACAATGATCTCTCAAGTTCTTCCACCAATTTTTGCTTTAATATGCTTGATATTTTTATAACAGACTCTGGTTTTACCTTCCTTTTTCATGGTGCGAACACCCTGTATTGAAAATTACGGCATAGCTCAAGGATGAGATCTACTGAAGTGCTTTTTATTACTGGCTGTTCCCAGGCAAAATGTTTTAAGCAAACTGGGTAATGGAGGTAAATTACATTATATGGGGTGCTGGCCTTAAAGTGATCTTTCTATTATGCCTTCTGATAAGACAGAATTGCATTTGAGTTGTGTAAAATGATACAACAAATGAATAATTGTATTGTGTAAACAAGAAGAAAGAAGTGTTTGACTGGCTAAATAACTAAAACAGAACTTCCATGAAGCTTCTGAATTTTTGATAATTTCGTTAAAAACAGGCTTAAATCTGCAGTTTTTTATGAGAAGGAAGTTTAAGTGAA